>OY986435.1:266931798-267121798 GCA_963920525.1 Dichetophora obliterata | reverse complement strand
AAATGTTATATTTCAGTCGGTTTGGATCGTATATGGCTAAAATTTTGTAATTTAGTATGTACGGTTACTGTCGACAACTGTCCTAAAAATGGGTTTCCACGCCCCCTTTTACCGCCCACAAATAAATGAAAATGGTTTATTTCAGACGGTTTTGGTCGTATAAGATTTAAATTTGGTACTTTGGTTTGTGAAGTTACTGACAGTAACTGTACGAAAAATTGGTTTCCACGCCCCCTTTTGCGCCCATAAATCAGTGAAAATGCTATATTTCATGCAGTTTTGGCCGTATGAGACTAACATATGATACTTAAGTTTGTATGGTTACTTTCGGCAATTGTACTAAAAAAGGGCGTCATCGCTATATAGCCACACCCACTTTTTAAGAAAGCATCAAAATTGACTACTGGGTCGATTGAGCTAAAATGTTGGCTTAGTTTGTACGGTTACTGCTAGCAACTGTACTAAAAATTGGTCTCCACGCCCCCTTTTTACCGCCCAAAAACCAATGAAAACGTTTTATTTCAACGGTTTGGGTCGTATTAGACAAAAATTTTGTAATTCAGTACATATGGTTACTCTCGGCAAGTGCACTAAAAATAGGCCTGCCCTACTTTAGTTAAACTCACTTTTCGGGGAGTTAGCGTCCAGTGAAGTAAAGTGCGCCAGGCTTAACCTAAATTGAGCTGAAATTTGGGCAGTCGATTTGTTTCGATTACGAGATGGCTCAAGGGAAATATTTTACCGCACCCCTTTTTACAGCTTGCAAAACAACAAAAATGCTATATTTCGCACGGTTTTGATCGTATTAGACTAAAATGTGGTTATTTAGTGCACATGGCTACTTTCGGCAGCTGTACTGAAAATGGTGAATATATTTGACATTTCTTGACATTTTCGTGTATGGCAGTAAGGCGGTCTGTGGCAGAACAACGTTTGCCGAGGAGATAGATTGTACCTGTGAGGTTTGGTAACGTTTGGACGAGGGGGCGTGGTTCCTCCCATACAAGCCAAATTTGCGCTATCGACCACAAACCAAATAAGGGATATATATCAGACGGTTTCGATCGTAAAAACTAAGATATTATCATTTTGTTCAGATGGTAACTGTCAGTAACTGTACAAAAATCACTTTTTCGTCGCAATTTATATACGCCCACTTTTTCGAAATCATGGCAATTCCGGAGTTCTACACATTTTTATACTGAAACTTGCTGTGTAGGTGCTCCAAGAGGCAGTCACGATACATAAATGTTTTCACGCCCAGTTTTACCGCTCACAAATCAATATCTGTACATATAAAAATGAATCGTGATTTGTTCGGATGCTTAAAACTTGAAAACGACTAGACCAAATAGGATACTTCCTTCTACTGGTTTGTTCGTAACTGCTACGCAAAGGTTTAGGAAAAAAGTAATGCCGTACCCCTTTTATCGCCCACAAATCAATAAAAATGCTATATTTAAGAAGGTTTTGGTCGTATTAAATTAAAATTTGGTAAATAAGTTCTTATGATGACTGTCACTAACTTTAATAAAAACGGGCGTTGTCACACTTCATCTACGCCTACTTTTGGAAATATCACAATACTCTGAAACTATTGGTCCGATTGAGCTCAAATTTTGTAAGTGGCTTTGCTTTGAGTACGAGATGGTTTAAGAAGAAATGCCACACCTTCTTTTACCTCCCATTAATATAAAAACAATTTGTGTTATCGAATAGCGTTATGGGTTGCACAGCTTAGAAATTCGGTATTCGACCACAATTTAGACGTACCGTTTCAGTGATGAAATTTTATGGGAGTTGGACAAGGGGGAGGGGCACCTCTCATACAACCCAAATTGGTGATATCGAATAGCTTTGAATTTATAGGAATTCAGCTTTGGAATTCAGTTTTTGACCTCAATTTACACATGCAGTTTCAATGATTTTTTTTTATGGGCGTTGGACAGGGAGGCCTGACATCTCCCTTACATCCCAAATTTGCAATATCGAATTGCTTTGAAGTTATAGGTTGACAGCGTAAGAAATCAGTATTCGACCTAAATTTATACATGCACTTTCATTTCTTACATTTTATGGGCGTAGGAAAAAGGGGAGTGACACTTCCCATACAATCCAACTTTGTGCTATCAAATAGCTTTGGAGTTATAGGTCGCACAGCATCGGAATTCAGTATTTGACCAAAATTTACGCATGCAGTTTCATTGGTAAAATTTTATGGGCGTAGGGAAAAGGGGAGTGGCACCTCCCATGCAACCCAAATTTGTGTTATCGAATGTATTTGGAGTTATATGTCGCACAGTTTTGGTATTCGGTATTCGACCTCCATGTACACATGCAGTTTAATTGATTACATTCTATGAGGGGTGATCAAGAGGGCGTGGCACTTCCTATACAGACCAAAATTGTTATATCGAATAGCTTTGTGTATATAGGTCGCACAGTCTCGGAATTCAGTTTTTGACCTCAGTTTAGACATGCTGTTTAACTGATAACATTTTATGGGCGTTTGAATAGGGAGAGTGGCAGCAACGCGCCGGGTTTCAGCTAGTAAGAACTAAAAACTAAAAAAAAAAAAATTAAAAATAAAAAATAAAAAATAAAAATAAAAATAAAAGTAAAAATAAAAATAAAAATAAAAAATAAAAAATTAAAAATTAAAAATTAAAAATAAAAAATAAAAAATAAAAAATAAAAAATAAAAAATAAAAAATAAAAAATAAAAAATAAAAAATAAAAAATAAAAAATAAAAAATAAAAAATTAAAAATAAAAAATAAAAAATAAAAAATAAAAAATAAAAAATAAAAAATAAAAAATAAAAAATAAAAAATAAAAAATAAAAAATAAAAAATAAAAAATAAAAAATTAAAAAATAAAAAAATAAAAATAAAAAAAAAATAAAAAATAAAAATAAAAAAATAAAAAATAAAAATAAAAAACTAAAAAATAAAAATAAAAAAATAAAAAATAAAAATAAGAACTAAAAACTAAAAAATAAAAAATAAGAAATAAAAATGAAAAAATAAAAAATAAAAAATAAACAAAAAATAAAAATAAAAAATAAAAAATAAAAAATAAAAAATAAAAAATAAAAAATAAAACATAAAAAATAAAAAATAAAAAAATAACAAATAAAAATAACAAATAAAAAACAAAAAATAGCAAAAAAAAATAAAAAATAAAAATAAAAAATAAAAAAAAAATAAAGAATAGAAAATAAAAAAAATAAAAAATTAAAAATTAAAAATTAAAAATTAAAAATTAAAAATTAAAAATTAAAAATTAAAAATTAAAAATTAAAAATTAAAAATTAAAAATTAAAAATTAAAAATTAAAAATTAAAAATTAAAAATTAAAAATTAAAAATTAAAAATTAAAAATTAAAAATTAAAAATTAAAAATTAAAAATTAAAAATTAAAAATTAAAAATTAAAAATTAAAAATTAAAAATTAAAAATTAAAAATTAAAAATTAAAAATTAAAAATTAAAAATTAAAAATTAAAAATTAAAAATTAAAAATTAAAAATTAAAAATTAAAAATTAAAAATTAAAAATTAAAAATTAAAAATTAAAAATTAAAAATTAAAAATTAAAAATTAAAAATTAAAAATTAAAAATTAAAAATTAAAAATTAAAAATTAAAAATTAAAAATTAAAAATTAAAAATTAAAAATTAAAAATTAAAAATTAAAAATTAAAAATTAAAAATTAAAAATTAAAAATTAAAAATTAAAAATTAAAAATTAAAAATTAAAAATTAAAAATTAAAAATTAAAAATTAAAAATTAAAAATTAAAAATTAAAAATTAAAAATTAAAAATTAAAAATAAAAAATAAATAAAAAATAAAAAATAAAAAATAAGAAAATAAAAAAAAATAAAAAATAAAAAATAAAAAATAAAAAATAAAAAATAAAAAATAAAAAATAAAAAATAAAAAATAAAAAATAAAAAATAAAAAATAAAAAATAAAAAATAAAAAATAAAAAACAAAAAACAAAAAATACAAAATACAAAACACAAAATAACACTTACCGCGAGATTTGAACGCTCAACATTTAGTTTGTAAATTCACTACTCTAACCCCTGGGCTATTAGCCTACATAAAAAGCGCGATAAACAAACATATGAACCGAGTCGCCTAATATTGAGTTACTGGTTTTAATCAAAATTTAGTATCCAAATGTACTATAATTTCGCTTAAATTTAAACCACAAAGGCTGAAATTGAAACCAAGAAACTAAAATTTAAACCATAAAGCTACAATGGCCGCAGTAATATTTCTTTTTGATTATATTCTAGTACAGAAGAGTCTTAATTATGAGTAAGTATTTGCAAAGTTTTAATGTTAAGCCGCAAGGCTTAAAAAAATGCAGTAATGTTTTAGTGGGAATACATTTTAGTCCAAGATTTCTAACCGTGTAAGTATTTATTATTGTATTTTAATACGATAACTACATATATTTATTTCGAAAGGAAAACTCTTTTTTTAAATTCAACATAAAATTGATGGGACTTTATCATCCTAAAACTGAAAAAACCGCACAGTTTTCTCCAAGGTCCCCCTTCTGCTCTAAATAATTGTTGTAAAGACTTTTTTCCACAAACAATAAGGGCCAGTTTCACAATCAAAAACTTACTTTTTAGCCATTGTTAAGTTTAAGTTAAGTCTAGAAATTTGGCGACTTAAGTCTTCAAATCAACTTTTCCACCATAACTTAATTCGGTCGAACTTAAGTCGCCAAATGTCCAGACTTAAACTAACTTAAGGGAAGGTTCTCCTGGATTTTTTTGAAAAAATCCATTTTTTTTTCTTACATAAAATGAAAGTTACATATATGTAGAATGTTTGTGCCAAGGGATATTTCAATACGACGCGTATTTCTCGAGCTAGAGCGTGTCAAACGTACCCATGTCATGCGCGGACCAACTTTCTAAAAACTTTAAACGCGTTTTTCTCGGAACCATGTTTTCTAATCTAACGGACAGCACAGGGCTTGTTCTATTGATCCGATTTCCTTCATTCAAAGAATGTTTGAAAGTATATACTTTTTTGTATGCCTGAAACCTAACAGTGGCATAAAAAATTGTTTATTTATAATTTTTAAACGAGATCTAAGTAAAAAAAAAAGCAAAAAATTTCAATTTTTTTTTTAAAAGTCCATAAAATTGGTTTTTTTTTACCAAACTTAATTGAAGTTAGGTTCCAGGCATATGAAATGTTATCAATTTTAATAAATTTTATACATTTCTCATTTCAGTTCACTACCTGAGGCCCCACACTGTCCGCGGGAGGTCGATGTTTTGCGCGCAGAGGTCGACGAGATCCGCCATTTTCAAGCCGCCATTTTGAATTTTTCAAATATCTTTTTTTTTTTTACTCGTCAATAAACCACGAATCAAAGTTCAAAAGCATAAGTTCGTATGTCTTTTCATTTTCCCACAAACCATTCTCAAATTTTGCTTGATTTTCGGCCAAATCCAAAAAAATCCAGGAGAACCCTCCCTTAAGTATGGCTAAACACTAAAGTTTTGATAGTAAAACTACCCCTAAGTGATTGAGAGAAGTCTTAAGCTTTTTTTCCAATTAATGGTTTATGGAAATAAAAAGCACAATTAATACTAGTATGTATAACTCTTTGGAAAGACTTTTCCAAAGTTAATTCAACAATTACATTTTTTTTAAATTGTAGAAAGAACTTGTTTCATATAATTAAAGAATGGTTAATTATTAAGAAAAGTTAAAAAATTACGTATGGATGAATCACAAATCGAAAATTATGCAGAGAAGGTATTGATTTCGTTTGTTGTACTTAAAGATAATAATTATGAGAAAAAAAATACATTTTAAAATTTAAAGAACCATAAACGAAAAATAAAAGCTATGTTTTACCAACCTTTTGCACCAACATAATTAATATGTATAAGATGATCGCAGCCACATCGCAACCTTTTAATTTTCTCCGGAAATGTTTTGTAAACATTTTGTACATGTTGTCTACTTTGTTGTTGTTGTTGTTGTTCTTAGTTGAGTTTTGCTTGTATTCTGCTATAATTCTTTTGCTATGCGATCGGCTCAGCACACTTCTGGGCGAATCTGCTGATTACCGACAGAATCCAAATATTTTTTTTTTTTAACAAAAAACTTTTGAAAATATTTTTGATTTATTCACTTATTCACAATGTTTTGAAGATTTTCAAAGCAGAGCATTTTTGTTTTTTTTTTTTTTTTTTTATTTTTTGTTTCTCTTATTCTTATTTCTGCGTTTCCAGTGCGGCTTATCGCATTTTTTTGTTGTTATTGTTGCTGTGTTTTATTTCGTTTTTAAAATAAGGAACAATTATTTTTATGTTTGTATGTGCAACATTTTATTATTTATTATTCGCTACTACAACTGAAAGTAAAGGGAGAAAAAAAACATAGTAAAATGAATAAACTAAAAATGACTGAATGAATGAAGAAATGAATGAGAGCAACGAGGAGAAGAGTATTGAGAACAAAATGAAAATTAAAATTGATATGCATAAAATTTGCGAGAGTCACACAATTATTAAAGAAAAGAACTACTGCAGGCTACCAAAGGTTGCCAGATAGTTTTATCAGGCAATTTTATTCTGAAATATTGCAAAGTAAGATATGGACTTAACGAACGCTTTCCCTCTAACAAGTTTAATTTCCTATAAATTATTTAGAAGTTTTTACAATTTTTTTTTGTTTTTTTTTTTGGTGGAAAGTTTCTCAAATTTTCTTTCTGCAAAAAACGTATCATTGGCTTTAAAATTATGATTTCATGACTTTCATGACTATAATGGTATTTACAAGATCTCATAAAGTCAAATGTCTTAAGTTGAAAGCATGAATACATACAACAGCTAGTGTGAACAACCCCTCATAAGTTATAGTGTTATTTCAACTCTCAATCAGCTGATACAAAACAAGAAAAAAAGAAATATTTGCTCTTCCAGTGCCAAAAGAAAATAGAAGCTGGTTTGTGCGAAAATCATATTTTCGATGTTATAACGGCTGAAGTAAGGAAAAACTTAATCGCTGCTATTTTTTAGGCTATGAAAAAAACATAGCTTTCTGTAGCGGAATTTCGAACGCATTAACGACGATTTTCAATATCGTTAGTTAGCGAAAACTATAGTTTTCTATGAACGTGGCACGCACAATGGCCGATAACAACAATGATTGTTATCGTTAAATTTTTGCGAATTCCACTGCAGGAAGGTAACTTGTTGGCATGGGTGTCTACAGAGGGGAGGCAGGGGAGAGCACTTGCCTCCCTACGCTGTGAAAATTTCTTATATATATTTATATTAAAACAAAAAAGTTTCTAAACTTAAAGTTTCATTTAAAGTTAGGGATTTTAAAACTTTGTTAATAAAAACATTTAGTTGTAGGAGTGTAACATTTTACAGGAACATGCACTTAGGCTTTCTGGTTTCAGATGATTATGTTTTCATTATGTATATTAATATATTTTGAAGAGAACACAAAAATTCTTTTTCAGGTTTATTAAAAAATAAAACGAATAGGATTCGTAGAATGAACGTTGTTTGATACTTATAACAAATATCTTATTTCTATTCGTACAAAAGCAAATGTATATTCATATAAAATCATAAAAAACACATTCTGTCTGAGTTGGGTTTTGAACCGCGGTTCTTTAGCTTACGGGCCATGTAATCTTTCAGTATAGCCTACGGTCCTCTTGCAATCATACATTTCCTTTTATTCGGCATTTCTTAAACAAACCAGGCTGAACGATTTCGGTTGCAAATTTTTTAAACTCAACTAATAATTTGTACCCTTATGAATACATAATGCGCACGATCAACCTACGAACGATTTGTATCTGCTTATATTATTTTTTATTTGTAAACAGTATGAAACAATTAGTAAATACTACGAATATAATGGATGAAATTACGAAGTTATTCGTACGATAAAATTGACGAATGTTAAGGAATGATATCCCTTATTAATCGAACATCATTCTTCGGAGCAACAGATGGCAAGTGGCATTTTAGCCAACTAGTATCGCCTGTGGTCAATTCACCCAACCTTCTGAAATTTCAATCGTTTTTTTCTAGTTCTGAGGCATGACCTTGCTTTAAAATTTCCTCTTACACCATGTTCTTCCATTTCTTATAGCTTAGGTTTTACTTAAGAAATATTCTTTAAACGCTAATATTTCAGGTCAAAGGTCAGAAAAATATTCAGTGAAATCATTCTCCCTTCTGTAATTTTTTTAAAAAAAATTATCAAAATCGGTTCAGAAACACGGAAGAACTGTTTCTCCAACGCATATTTCTATATTTACCTCAATGACTTAAAACATAGATTTGTGTATATAACTTTGGAGTGGTTTGAAATATTTGCAAATTTTTTTCACAGAAATTATTTCTTGAGCTTTAGATCTTTGTAAAAAATATAAAAATAACATTTTAAAAATTTTAATTTTCATCAAAAAAAATCATAGGGGAAGGCTCATGACTTTTGATGATGAAACTGTTTATTGAATTATGTTCCAAAATGAAGCAATTTTTGCAAATAAATGATATGCGTATGAAAGATCGTGAAAACAGAAAATGTAACAAGAAAACAAGATACAACAAAAAAACGTTTGTGATATTTTTTGAGCAAAACCTAAATATTTTAGAGGTTTTTTGAAACAATATAAAACAATGAATTGATGAGAAAACGGTTAATCTTTTCCTATTCTCCAAAGTTATTTAATTGATCTTTCAGACAAGGAAAATTTGTTGAAAATCGATTAAAAAATGGCTGAGATATTTGTTTGCAAATTCAAAACTTGAAATTTCAATAGTTTTTTTTCTCATTCTGAGGCGATGGCCTTGCTTCAAGGAAATACGTTGTACTGAGTAGATATAAATTTTGCGAGATATCTAAATAATTTTAATGTTACATATAAAGGAAGGACGTTGTACTGAGAACATCTATAGTTTTCGAGATATCGCTTTAATTTCTATGTCAAAAAACGGAAATTTTTCAGACTTTACTATTTATAAGAAATTTCACCATCACAATATATATTTACTCTTGTTGTATAAAAAAATGTTTACTGTAGGGTATCCGTAAGAGATGTCGCGAAATATCGGAAGTATTTTTTGCACACCTTATTAATGTCTCAAATTCCCTCTTACATTATATTCTTCCATCTGTTACAGTTTAGCTTTTATTTAATAAATGCTCTTTTTACGCTCATATTTCAGGTCGAAGGTCACCAATCTAAAATGTAATCATACTGTGCAGCCAGATCTTTCATTTGATACTTCATTCACCATTATACCTCTTCCTAGCCCAGAGAATCGTAACTAAAAACGATACAAACTTTCAACGTTAATATTTCGGGTCAGAGGTCATAAATTTAAAATCTAAAACGATTCTGCACATATATGGCGCAGTGCCTTTCGAATGAAATAAGTTTCATTGCCCTTATTCTAAAATTAATATCGATAAAGTGTACGACAACATTTGATGTTTGCCTATTAATATATAAGATAACGCATATAAACGTTAACTATTAGCAAATTTTTGTTTTAAAGCCATTGTAAACAAGCAGAAAACAAAGTAAAATTAATTCTATAAAAAATTAATGTTTTCTCAAAAGTCGGCTTAAAAAATCGTTTTTCCGTCATAAAGATAATTTAGTTTGATAATTTTTTTTAGTTTTTGCTAAATTACATAAAATGGCTAACAGTCCTGAAACACTAAAATTTGAGAATGTTGGGCTGATGTAAATGAGGGATTTTCTAATTTAAAAGCAAAAGAAAAAAAATATTAAATTCTGAATAAAGTACGCCAGCTTATGAAAAAGGATTAATTTTTAAAATCTGATGGCTTATTCAGCTTAAGCCAACGATTTTACATTTACATTTATATGTAAAAATGAAACTCGATTTCAAACACCCACTTTATACTTCTTCCAATTCACGTTTTTAGCGGCACCCACCCAGTTTTAGAAATTTCTGGACTTTTTTCGCGTCGCGTGCTTATCTTGCATCCACGATTCAGAATGAAGCCTTGCAGGGGGTTCTGAAATATGTTAAGAAAATGTATGTAGCCCAAAAATCATCTAATATGCATGCAAATCTTTATATACATATTTATTCATACGTTTTGAATTAAAAAAATTAAATTTTTAAATCATTCATGTAATAGGTATGTATGTTTTCGTATTCGATTGTAGAAACTTGGAAGCTGATAGAACTGATTCATGTTGGAAAAAGAAAAAAGTTGGTTGGTTTCAAAAATATCCCCCTTAGCATGCGGGGAACATTTATTAAATAACGACAACACTCAATTTTTAGTTTTTGCGGATTATATGGACTTTGGCCTCCTAAGTCCAGTTCTAAAAATTTCAGGCCGCTCGCAATTGGCTCAGGAGTTATAGGCCTCCAAAGTTAAAAAAGGCCTAAAAATATAGTTTTGTTTTTTTCAGTTTTACAAAAAAAAAATTAGGACAATATTGGGAAATTTGTTCCCTCCCCCTAGAACATATCCTGCAGACGCCCGTGTGTGTTGATACTTTTTTATATGAAAGGCAACAACAAGTTTTTTAAGCAAGTTTAATACTTAGTACAATAGGTGTGTTTCGGTACACATTGTTCAGTAAAAGTCGAACTTAGTTCATGTTTAGAGAAAAAAAATTAAATTTGAGTATAGTGTCAAAAGTTCCAACTACCCAGCAGTCGTACGTATCGATGCTGTAGTAATAATTTAGCGATGTTTTTGCTATCAGCCATCGATATCTTTTTGGATGTAGCTTTATACATTTTTTAACATTGAATGTCATACGACAGCTATCGATGCTCGGGGATACAATAGAACTATATAAAAAAACACAAAAGTGTTGCAGTTTTGCTTTCATGGAAGGTGCGGGGAAGACAATATGGACCATTTTAAAATAAAAAATATGTGAGGAGAAAACACAAATGCTATCATTACACATCCCAAATCATCAATATAAAATCAATTTTCTTGACACCAAACAATCGAAAAATCTAAATTAAATCATTATTGCTGCTATCAAATACCTAAAGAATCACAACAAAATGCTTACAGATGCTTCCAAGAAGGTAAGAAAATCTCAAAATAAAGTTTACTGCTACCACAATTCTTCTGCGAGAATCGGAATATTATCAGTAACCACAATTATAAAAATGATATTTTATTTAGTAATTATAATAATTCATAACATTTATAACATATTTCTGCTGCTTTAAAGAGAACTTTGGCATCGATGTTATTGTGATTTTCAAGGCCACGATATTCATTTTTTCTGCTGGGTAGTTTCAAGCCAGAGAACTGCACAAGTCTGCTTGAAGTCTATTTCAAGCGCTTGCTTAAAATACAAGTTCAAGCTAGCTTGAGCTTGATAATTTTGAATCAAGTGTAGCTTGTAATTGAATAAAAATAAGCCCACGCACAGCTTGCACCAATTCTAGCTTACAAGCGAACGGCACGAAGTTTCAAGCAAAGGAACGCTTGATCCCTTCGGCAAAAGCTTGTAAGCTCGCAAGTATCCAAATTATTGAATTAAAGCAAGTATCCAAAAAATTCAATGAGCTACTTTAGAGAGAACTTAAGCGTAATAGGACTTTTAAGGATTCTGTGGACTCCGTGGTGTGAAGTTTTAGGGTAAATGATTTCGAAGATGCTGTCAAACTTTAAAATTTAAGATGGCGGATAGAGTTGCCACCTAGATTTTTTTTTATTTTTGCGAATTCTTGTAATTTTGAAATTCTGACAACGGATTTCGAATATAATGTCACAGTTTTAAAATTTAAGATGGAAGTTAGGGTTGCCACCTAAATTTTTAACACAATATTGCCACCTAATGATATGTATTTTTAAGAGTTTTAAACGTCATTTATCAGTGTTAAAGGGTCGCTGATTTTGAATCTAAAGTCAGAATTTTAAAATTCAAGATGGTGGATAGGGTTGCCACCTTAATTTTTTTATTTTAATAAATTCGGGGCTTGCAAAAAAAATGGTACACCAAAAATGGGTCGCTGAATCCGAATCCGTCGTCAGAATTTCAAAATTATAAAATTTTGAAATAATAGAGTTGCCACCTAATAGTATGTCTTTTTAAGAGTTTTAAACATAATTTAACAATTCAATCAGGGGGGAACCTTTAAAGTATTTTTGAAGTCAAACTCAAACAAGTATTTATAAGTATAGTATATTATTTTTAGTATTTTTCATTTTTAAAAATAGAATTTAGGAATAGAATAGCATCTAGTATTTTTGGAGCCAAACTGTTTCGTTTTTCAACGATAACATTACCAGCCAGAGAAAAAATTATTAGGTGGCAGCCCTATTATTTCAAAATTTTACAATTTTGAAATTCTGACGACGGATTCGAATTCAGCGACCCATTTTTGGTGTACCATTTTTTTTGCCAGCCCCAAATTTATAAAACTAAAAAAATTAAGGTGGCAACCCTATCCACCATCTTGAATTTTAAAATTCTGACTTTAGATTCGAAATCAGCGACCCTTTAACACTAAGAAATGACGTTTAAAACTCTTGAAAAGATATATTATTAGGTGACAACCCTTTTATTTCAACATTTTATAATTTTGAAATTCTGACGACGGATTCGGATTCAGAGACCCATTTTTGGTGTACCATTTTTTTTGCCAGCCCCGAATTCATAAAACTACAAAAAATAAAGGTGGCAGCCCTATCCACCATCTTGAATTTTAAAATTCTGACTTTAGATTCGAAATCAGCGACCCCTTAACACTAATAACTGACGTTTAAAACTCTTGAAAAGATATAGTATTAGGTGGCAACCCTATTATTATAAAATTATAATTATTACTGATGTTTAAAACTTTTAAAAATACATATTATTAGGTGGCAATACTGTGGTAATTTAGGTAATTTAGGTGGCAACCCTTACCTCCATCTTAAATTTTAAAACTGTGACAATATATTCGAAATCAAATCCGTTGTCAGAATTTCAAAATTAAAAGAATTCGCAAAAATAAAAAAATCTAGGTGGCAACTCTATCCGCCACCTTAAATTTTAAAGTTTGACAGCATCTTCGAAATCATTTACCCTAAAACTTCACACCACGGAGTCCACAGAATCCTTAAAAGTCCTATTACGCTTAAGCTCTCTCTAAAGAAGCTCATTGAATTTTTTGGATACTTGCTTTAATTCAATTATTTGGATACTTGCGAGCTTACAAGCTTTTGCCGATCGTTTTAAGCTTTTCAACTTTCTGCCCGACAAAGTAAGCCGAAACAAGCCAAGCCAACGAGCAAGCATGAATATGGCTTGTATATGTTTGGTATTTTTGCAAGCTGGCTAAAGCTTTCTTTTTCAAGATTGGATACATACTTGAATTCAAGTACTTGAAAAATCTTGAACTTCAAGTAGGCTTGTGCAGTTCTCTGTTTCAAGCACAAAAACAGCTGCTTACCTTTCAAACGTAGACAGCGTCATTTCAATTTGTCAATTTGTTTTTGATACAAAACCCAGCAGTCGCAGGTATCGATGTTTTTGTTTCAACTATCGATACTTTTTTGTATGTAGCTTAATATATTTTGGAACATTGCATCGATGATATTGTGATTTTTAAAGCAACGATATCAGTTTTTGCTGCTGGGATATAAGAAAACAAAAAATGTAAATTTGGCATTTGCTTGTTATACTTGTTCTTTTTAATGCTTATTATTATAATGCTGGAAGAAATCTTTCCAGCAAGCTTCAAGCAACTTTCGAGCTGGAGAGAGTAATTTTAGGCTTATTCTTCTTCTCTATTTTGAGCTAGAAAAAGTACGGAAACACGTTCTAGCAGCTTACAAGTTACTCAATCGAGTACGGCAACGAACTTAATATAATGTTATGGCATGATAGCACACCCTATGAATACCCTATATATTCAGAAATTCTGTAAACGTAATTGTATATTAATTGCAGAGATACCAAAAAAATTGTTTCTGTTTTTTTGGGTAACACCGTGCTTCAGGATTTTGTTTAAATGGACTTTTAAGCTACAAAAAGCATTTGTTTAAAAAAATGTATATTACTTAAAACCAAACCTTTAAAACATGACAATACGGGTATCAAACGATTACTGGGGTTTATTCAAAGAAATACACAAATTTTTAAAGATCCATTAACTATAAAATCATTACACCCATACCTCGCTATACGGCCGCTCTTTATACGGAATTTCGCTATGACGGCCTTTTTTAACTATGACAATTTTTCGATTTACTGCCTAAAATGTTTATTATACGAACAATAGTTTGGTTGGTTTTTTTTTTTGTATAAGTTATAACTGAACAAAATGTACCGCGAAACGCTTCGACGCAAGGACTTCACATATTTCGGAACGTTCATTTCAAAACCTTAAAAGTCTGCATCTGGGCATAAGGTCTCTAAAGAACTATGTTTCATAGTTGGGCTAAACAAGAAAAATTGCCCGTTATTTGGAAATCCAATAAGAAAAGCCTGATGACTAAGATTCTTTTCGCGGACTGGTTTAAAAAAACTGTTTTTTTGCAACATGGCATTGCTCATTTTGGTTAATGCTCCAAGGCACCCAGTTAATTGACTCGATTTATCAGAAGATGTGAAGATTGAGTACCTTCCCAAAAATACAACACCTCTGATCCAACCAATGGATCACGGTTGCTATAGCAACTTTTAAGGCTTATTATTTACGCATAACTTGTCGTAAACTTATTCAGTACAGCGATGGTGAATCTTCATAAAAAATTTTTTGAAAAACTACAACATATTCTTGCGATTCTTGGAAAAAATTAAGAACATCAACAATGAACAATTTTTGGAAACAAATGTGGCCAGAATGCATAAAATGAGTCTGAAGCTAACTGCCTTCCTGAAGTTCGACAAAACATATTGAGCTTAGGATTTGAAGATCTCTTGATTTTGAAGATCTGGAAGATGCTGATTTGATTGACTCTCTCGATGCGGACAGAGAACCACGTTCAAACGAGAAGCTGATTCAGTTAGTAACCGAACAAGGAGGAGCCAGAGCCTGCTATTTCTAGGCAGCTAACAGAAAAAACCTTAAAGAATGCTCTTTCTTATTTCGAAAAGGGAATGAACACTCTTCTCCTTAAAATGATCCCGGCAGTGACCGTACCGGTTATGGTTTTTATCAAAAAATTTTATTTAAGTTTTATTTTTTCCGACAAAAATACTAGCCATTTTATGCCTTTTATTTTTTCGGGCAAAAATAACTGTTACTTCTGACTTTTATTTTTTGGGTCAAAAATAACAGTTATTTTGTGCCTTTTATTTTTTCAGTCAAAAATATTAGATAATTTCAATTTTTTTAAAGGCCGCTTGAACGGCAAAAAAATGTTATGCAATTGTTATCGTCTCATCAGCGCGCATATTTTGAGCTATACAAATTTTTTTAGTCATAATAGTTTTTTATTCGGTCAAGCTGCTTTTGAAAAAATACAAATTGCCTGATATTTTTGACCGAAAAAACAAAAGGCACAAAATAACTGTTATTTTTTACCGAAAAAATAAAAGGCACAAAATAACTGTTATTTTTTACCGAAAAAATAAAAGTCAAATGTAACAGCTATTTTTGCTTGAAAAAATAAAAGGCAAAAAATAACAGTTATTTTTAGCTTCTGTAGTAAGCTTCGCAAAGCTGCTGCCATTACAATAATAATGGTATTTTTAAAAAGGTCCACCAGCAACTTTTTTGTTATGTCTTTTTCATCTGAAAATTGTTTAATAACAGCTATTTTCGGTCCCTGGATCCCGGTGAAGAACGCAACGATAAAGTATCTCGAGAAGTAAGCTCAGCCATTAGCTGCTACAAAACATTGCTCAAAGAAGCAGAAAGGAGGGCGAAGCTGACAAAGTTATACGAATATCTTAAGTTGAGTCAATAAACAACAGCGTAAATTGACGACCTCAGCATTTTATCAGATTAAAACAGCTTTCAAGTACTTTAATTATTTTTGTATGTTAATATGACCTTATTTGTTTTTATTTTTTAACTATGTTATGTGTTAATTTTTTGTATTTTTCTTTGTTGTGTTCTTTTTTTTTAAAGTAATAATTTTTATGCAAATAAAAAGAATGAAATGCTTGATGATCTTAACCTTTTATATATTACTTTTTTAAAAATTGGAGCCGATCTGACTGAATTTGTATGGACTTGCATAAAAATAGTTGATTCGTTAAACGGCTTTTCGTTTTACGGCTTACTCTTTCGGAACGTATCTAAGCCATTAAGCGAGGCATGGGTGTATATATTTCTTTAGTGCAAAGCATTATTGAATATTGAGCTATTGCTTGGAACCCGTATTATATTGTAGAATCAAATATAATAGAGAGAGTTCAAAAACTAATGAGCAAATATGCGCTTAAAAAACTTTATTGGCCTGATGGTCTGTTCTAATCCTTAAGAGATAAACAAATAATAGAGAGCTACCGATCTCTCTATATTATTAGATAAGTTTTTTTTCCAGTAAAGTTAATTGTGTGCAACTGTCAAATCTTTTCTATATTTATAATGCACCAGAAGAGTTGAGGCGTATTCATATGTTCGAAGAAAATCTTCATAGGACCAATTATGCTTATAATGAGCCAATAGCAAGATGCATGCATTTATGCAACAGTCTTTCAAATATTTTAAATATCAATGTGCCAGAACATACATTTAGACTGATAGTGTAAACTATTTTTAATTACATTTAAGATAATAATTAATATGTATAGTCTGGTAAATAAATAAAAAGCTACAATGAAAGAGGACAATCTTTTTTATGAAAAAAAAATGTTAAAGCTTTTTTTGGTATGGTACTAAAAGTATTGAAAGAAAGGAAAGAAATTGAAAATTATTTCCATAGCTATTCAAATGAAACATAAGTCAATTAAACTTATCTTCATATTTAGTATAAATGTATTGTGTCTTCGTATTTTTTACCTGATTAAAAAGATTATCCTCTTTCATTTAATACTCATATTGTCATGTTTTGAATGTTGAAATTATTTAAACAAATACTTTTTGCAACTTCAAAGCCCTTGTTTGAAAAATCCTGACGTTCTAGAGAAAAAGTGAGAAAACAGCTTTACTATCCTTTGCCGCTAGTTTCAAGTGTATATTGTTTACAGCGTGTGTGAAATTTTTATTCGATAATTGTGGTTCGGTGTAATCATCGTTCCCACTTTCTTCCACAAACATTCCATAAATAAAATTTGAACTTCCTAAAAGGTGGCATCTCTGTTTGATCATAATTTTCTTAGTGCCAATTGCAGCTTTTTTTTTTTTTGTTACAATAAAAATAAAGAATTCGCGTTTTTCACACACTTTTTTTAAAAAAAATTTGCAATTTCTTTGCTGTTTTTTTGTTTTTTTTTTTTCTCACAACTGTTGACATTGAAGAGCTTATTATAAAAACAGCCAGTCAGTCACACTGGCAACATGTGCAGTGGCAGCAACAGCACTACCAGCAGCTATACCAACCAGAAGCAACAACATTTGGCTTTAATTGTTCGGCAGTGTGAGGCGACAGCAGCGACCACGAACTCAAGCCAACCCGTGACAGACATTGATATGGAAGGCATGTAGGGCAGGAGAGACGGACAGATGGACAGACAGTTAGACATAAATGCAGTCACATGCAAATGCAATTCAATTTACAGCAATTTAAAGTGCAGTCAGCAACCGCAACGTTGAACCGCAAACATGATCGATGCCCATCAACAGCATCATTCGTATCATCATCGTCATCATTATTATCAGCATCATCATTAGCAACATGTTATGCGCATGCGCAACAGGCCAAGTGAGATTTTTCTGCCTGATTTCAGCTTGGTTTGGTTTTCAATTACTTCATACAAATTGCACAAAAAAGTTGTGCGCGTCAAACTTTGTGCGTATTAATTACGTGGCATTCAATTGAAGCGCGTGGTTTGCTTCTTTATTTTGTATCTTACCATTTAACTGGATCAATAAGCATTGAAGTAGAATGAGAAGATGAACAAGACGAAGTAGAGAACCAGATCAACAACAACAACAGCAACACAAAAGCGGAAATTGTTGATTCGCTCTAAAATAAAGCGTTCATTGACCGGAAGTTGCATTTAAAGTAAAGTGCAACATATAAACGCACATAAATAGTTGCTATTGTTGAGGCAGGGAGTTGCTGCTGATGTGCTATTGTTAGGTTTTTGCTGCTGTTGTTGTTGTTGTTGTTGTTGCTGCTGCTGCTGTTGGGTGGCTGCAAAAACGCATATTTCCACTGAACGCGACTTTTATCGGTGTCAAATTTTTATTGAAAAGTAAAAATTGCTTCATTAGTTTTAAAAATTGATTGTACAATATAGAAAAAAATATAAAAGGAAGAAATATTAATCTTGAAAGACAGAGGTTTTCATTTATTTTGGAACACAGTATTTTCACTTTACTATATGTATTAAGTTAAATATTAAATAAAATTTAAAAATGTTTTCGAAAGGTATTATTTTCTTTCAAATCACGTATTTTTTAATTGCAGCTTCAAAAAATAAACAAATACTGATGACATGTGCTGGTACAATTAATTAAGGATCAAAACCAAATCAACATTTCGCAAGCACAATTCCTCTTAATTTTAATTTAATCCTCGTTGGTTAAGCCTTTGATTTGGACACTTCAATTCGTCTCCTTGAAAGACTAACTACCGAATGCTTCATTCAAAATAAGCATTTTTGTGCGTTTTTTGTGTGAAAGTCTACCAAAGATTTTCCTTTGGTTAAAATCGGCACTCTGGACAGGAGAATTAAAAGTATCAATGCTTTTAGACGAAAACCATGTTTTTTACGCTTTTAGCAGTGTGTTTCAGATCGTTATCTTGAATAAATATGAATGAAGCAGTCACGCGTTCGTAAACAACAGCTTTATTTGCCATAATATATTGTACAAAATTTGGTCTAATCCTTGATTTATTCAATTAATTGAAAAATAATGTTCACATATAAGACAGAGTCTTTTAAATGCAGTAAAAACTAAGAAAATAACAAAAAGTAATAAACAACAAATAAATATGACTTATTTATGACCAGGGCTCGGATTTTGATGACCTAAAAAACTGCAAAAAATTACCTAAAAAAATGACAAAAATTACCTAAACACTGCATAAAATGACCTTAAAACTGACAAAACTACCTTAAAAAGGCAAACAATTGCATAAAAAATAAACAAAAAATTTTGCCTTAAAAATAAAACATTACTGAATTAAAATTAATTTTATACTAGCTTATCGTATACATATTTATATATAGCGTATATATATATAGCATATCGATATATTTCATACTAGCACTCTATCATATAGAGAGTGCGCATCTACTCGGTCCCTAGCCACCAGGGCATTGAGGGAAACGAGATAGCAGATGGTTTAGCAAAGGAAGACGCCGGGCTGGAATCAAAACTCGCAGAACATGTACTTACTCCCAAGCGCGTCGGAAGCTAATTTCATCTGGGGGGGCAGTACAAATGGGGGGGCAGTACAAATGGTGGTGCAAAAAAAAGTTCACTAAAATTTCTTCAAAGAAACATGAATGTGAATAAACAAATTTTTTATTTTAGTTTAAAATAAAAAAAAAATATAAAAATATATAAAAAATATTAAAATTTCATTATTTTTAAAAGTTCTTCCAATTTCAATATTAGAGATCATTCTTTAAAGGATCTTTCATATGGTAATATGAAAATATAAGAAATAATGGTTGCTTTTATAAAGCAAGACTAGGTATATCTTTACATGGTATAAATGCAATAAGGTACAAAAAATTATATCAATTTAAATTATTCCAAAATGTTTCTTTCTGTCCTTGCGAGAAACAAACTCTTTCACCACCTCCATCGAATTAAATTCTTCGGTTTTATCTTTGTGAATGTGTATAAGTGCCGCATGAGTGAGTCGTTTCTGTGTCATAGTTGCTCGAAGATACGTTTTAAGTCGTCTTAGTGCACAAAAAGAACGCTCAGATGAAGCTGCTGATGCAGGCACAGTCAAAAGCAAAGCAATAAGTTTTTGAACTTCATTTAATAGTTTTTTTACAGGATCCGAAATTTTCGCAAATTGGGATACAATGCCACTACAATTTCAAGGTGTTTGGCCAGGCAATTGCTTCAGCAATTTCATCTGCAAAAAAGTCATCTGCATAAAGATCTATTTTTGTTTTTAGATTTTGTTCAGAAGGCACTTTTCCGTTGAAGGCTTCGATTACAATATTACAACGATTCCAGAGTGTCAAGATCTATTTAAATGTACAATAAGATTTACAAAGTGCCAGTTTACACTAGCTTCACTCAACCGACTCACCGAATGATAAATCAAAGTGAGTCGGTTGAGTGAAGCTGGTGTAAACTTGCAAAAATAAAAAAAAAGTAAAATATCAACCTGTTTGATCGAATCTAGCCGTTTTCTCATTTGAGAGAAGATCTAAAATTTCGAAATAATCTTTTTGTAGCCGATCATATAATGGCAACTGTCCTGAAGGAACCGGATTTGATGTTTCTTCAAAGCGTCGAGGTGGATTTTCATCAGCTAATTCACAGTAGGGGCTTTCGCATGGTCCAAAACATTGGACCAACATGGCAGATTGTACAACATGTAGTACCATGCGTAAGCTAAAACGATAGTCGAAATTGTTTGTTTTTTTCTGCCGATTGTACAATATTGTACAATTAAGTAAAATTATTGCTCAATTGTTAGGGCATCTAAAAGTTGCTTAGCTATTAGCCGGATGTGTTCTGCTTGAGAGCTTGCAATTAATGATGTTGCTTTACAAGTTGGATCGTTCGAACGCTCAATCAAATAGTCCCATTAGTTTTCCATCTAACTTATCGTACAAGATGTCGTCCAATATGGAAAGCCCCTAAGAACATGTCAAATTTTTTCTTACCAGAGTTGCAAAATTAACAAGCATTAAGCTACATACTTAAGGGTGCTTTTAAACTGAAGTGGTGGGCTTGCAGTAGAAACTCTACATTTTGTTATATCTTTTTGCAAACACAGATAAAGAAAATGGTTATCCGCAAGCATGCTTATGAAGAAGAGAGAAAGATGAGGAAAATATATAATACAAAAACATTATCGTTGTAAAAAAAACTGATATTTTGAATAACTTTTGAAGTTTTCCTTTTAAATTGTTTATCTAGCTAAAAAAGTGGGGGGCAACTGCCCCCCTTGTCCCCCCGCTTCCGACGCCAATGCTTACTCCTTTACAAGAGCTGTACAGGAACCTCGAAAGAAGCGCCACACAAGCAGTGAATCGTAGATGGAGAGAGACGACATCGTGTAGCATCTCGAAAATCATGTGCAATGCACAATGCGAAAAACGAACTCTGTTCATCTTGGCACGCCCGCGCAAAGATTGCAGGACACTAGTGGGCATGCTCACTGGTCACTGCATGACGGCAGCCCACGCGAGGAAGCTTGGCATCACCACGGATGACAACTGCAGGAAGTGCAAGGCACCGGGCACCCTGGAGCACCTACTATGCACATGCCCCGCCCTTCTTAGATCGAGACTAAAATACCTAGGCTCATCGACGTTCCCGTCGCTTAAAGATGTAACCAAAGTATCTCTGGAAGCCCTCCTAAGGTTTGCGAATTCAACGCAAATCTTTAAAGACTTTAAATAAACACAAAGGTTCTTTTTGTTCGCTACCGGTACCACTAAGGACCTGAATTGGTCTATGTGAGCTTTCACGAAGGCATCCGGACTAACCTAACCTAACCTATACTAGCATATCCTGAGTTTTTATCTAACACTTGTTTTATTTTTCTACATACGCTTTCGTCCGTTTGACCACGTGCAGAATTGTTTTTCAACGAAGTTTATAAACAAAGCTACTCTTCTGTCGAGAAGTAATGTTTTTGATTGAAGGGACTCTAGTGTTAAAGGAATATGTTTAAAATTTGCATTTTTACATTATTTTGTAAGAAAAGAAAAAAAAATAATTAAAAATTACACTAAAATGACCGTAGAAACCGAAAAATGCTCTAAAAATTAATTAAATGACAATAAAATAACTTAAAAATCTCGAAAAAATTACCAAAAAATGCCCTAAATCTAATAAAAATGTCCTGAAAACTTAAAACTATGACAAATGACGAAAAAATGT
Source organism: Dichetophora obliterata (assembly GCA_963920525.1). Classification (NCBI taxonomy): domain Eukaryota; kingdom Metazoa; phylum Arthropoda; class Insecta; order Diptera; family Sciomyzidae; genus Dichetophora; species Dichetophora obliterata. The sequence goes on along the minus strand of OY986435.1, from coordinate 267,099,632 downwards.
CCAAAAACTTTTCATATTTGGAATTTAGGAAACATAAATGAACGTTTAAAATAAGCAGGAAATGTCTTAGAAGCAGCAGAAAATAGATGATGTCATCTAAATCCTAGCCCTGTTTATGACTATGAAAAGATTTTAAATAATGACTAAAAACTGGAACAAGTTATACAAATCTTGAATTAATTAATTGATTAAATATTATAAAAAAAGTTTCAAATAATCCATTTACTCGATACATATTAAAAGGGTGTTCCAAAAGTCACTGACATTTTTGTTCGGGCACTACTGTTTTGTGACTGAAGAGCTTCACGTTCGAGCATCAAGTACAAATTGTGAAAATTCACTTAAAAAATAGGGAACATTTTGCGAAGACGGTTTGCAAAGCCCGCACACATCGATAAAAAATAATCACGAACACGGTTGCCACTTGTTTAATTTTTGTTGTACCACAATCTCCAAAAAAATGTACCAAATAGGAAAAAATGTACCAATTCTTTTTTTTTAATATAATAATTTGATTACATTTATTATAATAATTCACTGGAGTATATCTGTTTACATACCAAAAATAACAAAAAAATTAATTTATGTTATACGCTATTAACAAAATAATAAATACATCAAAATAGTTATTTTGCTGTCCAAATATAATTGGGTTCATTGCGTTGGACACACAAATTTTTAGAGAGCTTTAAGCTTAGTTTTAATCAGGCTATAATAAGAATATATTGGTTCAGCAGCTGCTGAGCTGTGTGGAAGGCACATCAGACTATTTACAAAATGGATAAAATCATTAACACAAATTTTCCCTAATCCATTCTTCACGACCCAGACTTTTTCTCAAAATACCCAAATTTTTTCCCAACGCCATTACTATTTTAAAAACTAATATTTGAAACCTGAACAAGATTCCTCTGAGTCACAATAACGTCAGGGTAGCATTCTGATGATATTTTAATATGAATTATTGAATTAGGGCAATAAAGAAATTTTGTTTTCTGACATAACTTGTGAAGATGTTATTATAGTCAAAACATTTAGATCTTCTTTACCTAAATCGAACTTGTCTTTAATTTTTTTTAGTATATCTTTGGTAATAAGAGAAAAATTTTGTGATTGGAAATGTTTTTCTGCTTTAGTGAAAATTCTCACAAAAAATCCTCAAGTCTCAAAAAATGTGATTTTTAATATATATGACAAGAAAAGCATGTAAGCTTTCAACTTTTAGAACTTAATGCAATGAAAGTTCCACTAAACATAAGTCTGAACATTTCTCCAGTGCTACCAAATTTCGCTTTTTGTAAGAAGTTGTTAAATTGTAAATCTTTTACAAAATGTACCAACACGGAAAATAATGTACCAAGGTACCAAGTTAAAATAAATGTACCAATTTTGGTACAATTGTACCAAAGTGGCAACCGTGATCACGAATTTTTTAACAAAAATTTTTCGTCAGAATAACGAAAATTTCGTGCACTTAATACATGAAAAATGTTTTGTTGCTAGAACAAAAATATTTTTACCAAATAATACAAAAATAGAATAGATTTTGTTATCTCAACAAAATTGATTTTGTTAAAATAGTTATAAAAGTTTACACAAAACTTTGAAGAGATAACAAAAGTTTTGTTAGAGCAACCCCAAGTTAGCTCAAAGATTAACAAAAGGCTATTTTAAATAAATGTGACGCTTTTTAACACCATCGGATGTAAATTCAACAACAATTTTTGTTCCGCTAACAAAGTTCGGCTCGTTAATCTAACACAGAAAAGTGTTTACAACATTTGTCTCAAATCCTAACAAAAATGTTCGTTACTTTTACAAAAACAGTTTCTATCGTAACAAAATTTTTGTAACCACAACAAAAAATTTTCTCAAACACAAAAAAAAATTTAATATAACGATACTTTACATTTAGCGTCGTTGAAAAAATTCCGCTTGTTATATCGTTTCAATCATTTGCGCGCAGAAAGTGTGTTTCTTAAAGTAATGGAAACATTTCTAGAAAATTTTTTAAGTTGTAAGGAGCTTTAAGTGAGATAAAGCTGCAAAATCAATTGTTCACTGTTTTGCATGGTAAGTTTATTTATTGTTAAAACTTGTAAGAATTCTTCTGCGTGATGCTTAATTTTTTTCACTAGCATGTGAATGAAGTAGACGTGGCAGCTCTTAAATTTATTAAGCTGGTCCATTTAGAAGAAATCTTTCGAGCAATACTTAACATACCCGTTGGTCAAAGAATTTTGTTTGAGAAGAAGTTGTTTAACTGGCAAAGAAATTTGGTAAATTTTTATTAATTTTATTAGCATAACTAAATCATAATATTTATTAATGGTTTGTTTGTTAAAACAGGGTACTCTGGCTTACTGCGAACGCTGCCTCAGCTTTTCTATAAACACAGTTACACGAACATACAATTTTGCTGACATTGCTGCAGGTATGAAATGCTTTAAGTGCTTCAAAATATTTTAGAATTTAGATTTACTTGTTCTTAATTTTAAATCTATTCATATTTTAACTACTAACAATCATTACCAATGTTCCAGGATAACGGAAAATCCGGAAAATCCGGAAAAGCAGAGACATTGCTCATTCGATCGGGCGGAAAATTGCATGGATCTGGAAACCGACTTGGTGGCTCTAGGATCGGTACTTTTCGAGATATTTTCAGCAAACCTCGAAAAAGGGAAAAACACATGCTTAATGTGCTAAAAATACTGGCAACTCTTCGCCGCATAGTACATTAAACAAAAAGTTTTGTTAAATTGAAGAGAACAAAAGTAAAAATTTTACAAAAATGCTTTGTAAAATTTCTTAATTTTATTGTCAATATAACAAAAATGCTTTGTTAAGGTTACAAAATTTTTTTTTATAAAATAACAAAAATACTTTGTTATGGTTACAACACTATTTTTTAATATAACGAAAATGCTTTGTTAAGCTTACAAAACTTTTTTGTTAATGCAACAAAATTTTGCGTTTTAATAACAAAAGCCTTTCGTTGTCCTAACAAAATTATTGCTTACCTAACATAGTTTTTTTGTTAAAACCTATGTAACATTCATAAATTAACAAAAAATTACGTTAAATTTAACTTTTTTTTTATAAAATTTCAATTTTTTAAGATTTTGTTAAAACAACAAAATATGTGGTTAGAAATACATAATTTTTGTTATCATTTAAATAATCATTTAAAATGTTAAAATAACAAAATCAGCTTCGTTGTCATAACGAAAAACTACGTTGGATCAAAAATAACGAAATTTTTTGTTTTACTAACCTACTTTTTTGTTAATTTAACATACATTTTTTTTGGTCATCATAACGCACCGTCTCGCAAAACTGTGGTCAATTCAATTAATAAATTTGAGTCCACTGGCTCTGATGTGAGAATCCAAAAGTGTTCCAAGGGCTTTGTATGCACCCACAACAGTGCACTGTTTGGTGTGGATTTTGGGCTGGCGGTGTTATCGGGCCATTCTACTTCGAAAATACAGCTACTGCACCACACCGCAGTTATTATGAATGGTGCTCAATATCGCGATATGCTGACCAACTCCTTTTGGCCTAAAATTGCTGATATAAATCTTAACGACATGCGGTTTCAACAGGAAAATGCCTCTTGCCACACGAACAACGACACAATGCACTTATTGCAAACGAAGTTCGTGGGAAGGATTGTCTTGCGACGAAGTAATGGCAATTGGCCACCGAGATCGTGCAATTAAATGCCGTTCGACTTCTTCCTTTGAAAGTTTCCTCAAAGGCAAGGACTATGCCAATAAACCCCAAACGATTCCGGAGCTGAAACAGGTAATCGAACTGGTGATTGCAGCAATTGGACCAGTATTATGCCAGAATGTCGTGGAAAATTTCACGCGTGTGCAAGCAAGGTCGAGGCGGTCATTTGAGCGAAATTATATTTCATCAATAACCTCCATGTCTCTTCTTAATAATTCAATAAAAACTCAAAGGCATTTCAACAAACCAATGGGTTTGATGAAAAATGAAAAAATTGAAATGTCGGTGAGTTTTGGGACACACTTTAGAATCTACTTTAAATTTTGAAAACTATGCCCACGTCATAATATTTGCTGCACAATGCTCTATGATGATGATTGTAAAGTCGATTTTACTTTTTTGTTAGCAGGACGTCACACACAATTTTTACCACCGAACAAACACTAAAGCGAAAGGCCATTAGTAAAAACAAAAAAATTCAATGAAAATTTAAAAATTTTTCAATATGTCCCTTATTACATATATCATTAGGAAATTATATGGCAGAGAAAGGTGGCTGATTAAATCATTACGATGCACTATTAGCTATTTATTGTAATCTTAGGCCACACGGTTAAAAATTTTGGACTACTTTTTAATCCAAACTTTGGTTTAAAGGAATTTTCAATACAAAAAGTACTATTTTTAATCCCTAAACAAAATTAAATAAAATGGCCATTTCAGCCCTTGGAAGGACTTGGACCTAGCTTCTATTGATCAATTGTGTTGTTCGTGTTATTAAATGTTTAATCACAAATGACCGAGAACTGGACCTACGTGTTTTATGCCGACTTCGAACGTCTTATGTTCTCAAGAAGCTTTACATGGAAATTTTAACTCTCTGAGGTTTGCCATTGTCTGCAGAGAGGTGACGACCGAACAGAAAAATAAATTCAATTGAAAAAACTTTCTGTCTGAGCTGGAATTGAACCCGGGCTACCGCGGTTCTTTAGCTTAGGGGCCACGCGCTCTACCCACTAGGCTACGGCCGCCACTTTTCGCTAGGACTCAAACCCACGTTTCTGAAATGAAGTACTTGCATTCGCAAAGATGCAAAATAAGCGAAACTTTGTTAACAACTGAGTTGGACGAGTGGATAAAGTATTGGACCAGCACATCAGAGGACGTGTATTCAAATCATGAACTGATGAGTTGATATTTATATTGCTTTTTTTAAACTTTTTGCGGATTGAAAACTAATCTTTTTTGGATTGAAAAATTTTAAACTTTTTCTTGGATTAAAAAGTAATCTTTTTTTTTGTGTTATCCTATTTGTAATCCAAAAAAGTTTAAATTTAGTTCAAGATTTTTAACTGTGCCCCTAAGAAAGAAAAAAATTGTGGCATGCGTCAACAAATTTTTTTGCTGCTGTTCTGCAGAATTTTAATTTTGAAGTCGTAGAAGCAGCAATGACAATCGGTGAGGCGGTGTGTATTTGTTACTGTTTCGGTTTTTGTTTACGACCGCGAGAAGAAATCAGAACAAAGATAATAATTTATGAGCTCTTTTAACAACAACGCTACCATTATGTTTCGGTCTATTAATATTAATATGCAAATAAAGCGCAATAAAGGTTGAGCTTTTTAAAAAAAAACAGAACTGAACAAAACTGAAAGTTTTGGCAAAAAAAGTGGTTTTTTGTACATTTTTTTCAACGCATGGCATTTTTTTTTTTTTTTTTTTTTGCGTAGGTTGAGTGCTCAACTACAACCCTTAACTCAAGAATGCACTTTGATTTTTTACTTTCAGACGCTTTGTAAAAGCTGGAGACGAGAAGGCAATTGCAACAATTTTTTTGAACACGCTAACTTCAACGCCCTGTAGAAAATTAACAACAACTATAAAGACAAGACATTTTTTTATTTCCTCATGAATAATTCTGTATTATGTAAAAACTTTTAATCATTAAAATTAATAATACTGGGTAAGAAAATTAATAAAAAAGGTGTTAAGGTACACACTGTACCTTAAGCTAATGCTTGGATTAAAAATTCTTTTAAACCAAAGTTTGGATTAAAAAGTAGTCCAAAATTTTTAACCTTGTGTATACGGAGTTTACATGTAGTGAGAGAAATACCAAGGCCTTCCTTAGCTGTAGATAATTGTTTGGTAGTACCTGTGCGAGCGAGTTCATCTGCATTGTAGTTGCCTAGAAAATCCCTATGTCCAAGAATCCAGCATAGAAAGATCCTGAGCTTCTTTGCCATATCTGTAAACAGTTTTGCTACAGAGTTTTTGTTGTAAACAGTTTCTAGAGCTTTCAAAGCGGCTTGACTTCCGAGGAAGATATATAATATACCTGAAGCCAAGTTAACGCTTCATTTATTGCAGCGACTTTAGCTTGGAATACACTGCAATAATCAGGGAGCCTGAAAGCTTTGTTAATGTTTGTTAATGCTACGGAGAAGACACCTTCACCTATATTGTTCTAGTTTCGATCCATCGATAAAGATCACAATGACATTGTTAGGTGAGTGGTTTCCTAATTCCTAATCATCTCGAGCTGGAATGGACACATCGAACTTCCTTTTAAAGGACAGAATTTGTGTGAGTACTCGATAGACCTAGGTATAGGCCACGAATGGCTGTATTTTTTTTTAAGAATCAAAGAACCAAGGCATGTGCCTTATACAAACAAGGTTTGGTCTTTGACCTAAAAGGAAAGTGATGGATTATTTAGAGGAATTGATTGGAACCATACGTGAATTATTGATTAGGCGAAACAACCGTGAAAGACAATTTTAATTGCTTTTAACCGAGGCTAGAGTTATGCCTTAACCTCGGCAAGCATTTCCAGCCCTTAGTTGTTCCTGTCCTTTAATTCCACATTTTCCACAGTTAAGTTGTGGATTTTTAGTTCTTCCACAATTCTTAAATTTAGGAAAGAACAAAGAAAGTGAAAAGAACCATGCCCGAGCTCGGATTCGAAACAGGGACCTCTGGGTTAATAGTCTAGCGCACTCTGCACTAGACTACAAAGGCCGACAATGCATAAGCGGCATCTATTAAGCTAAAAAGTCGAGTGGTGTAAGTTGGAGCATACTATGGAGCATAATGCGTATGTCGGAGTGGTTCTTAGTGCTCCAGTGATGCACAGTTCAGCTGATCTCTGAACTTTACAGAGAAGGTTAAGATGAGTCTGTTTTTTGAGTGCTTGCCACCAGACTATAACACCATATATTCTCAGCTTGGCATCCACCCCAAGCTCCTTAAGCACATTTGTGAAAGCTCTTGCTTTGACGTTATTAAAGCCCTCTTCTATATTAATATAAGCTATCATTGTATATTCCTTCTGATGCACAGTGCGAAATTTTAACAATCTAGGTGGACAAAATTATTGCTATAAATGTAAGTATCCCAAATGTTACAATATTAAATAAAATTCATATAGAAACATATTTCTGTGGTCACAAATCATTACACCTTTACTCAAATTATCATAAAAAACGATAGCATTTTGAACCTCTTTAAGCCTGGGATAAGTTCTTTTTTTAGCAACACTTTCCTACTTTTGTCGTCCTTGTGCCTACCACGACTTGGTTAAAAGTCTGTAAAATATGTACAGAATGCACTCTTAAAACCTTATTCGAGACACTTTTAGTCAGCCGTAAAAGCACAATTTGGCAAAAATGGGCAAAACACTTTTTGTTTTATCAAAAAGGCAATAAAATTATCATCAAATTCACATGCAGCTGAAATCGAAATAATGCGAAATAATTAACTTCAGCCTCTATCTTTCAAAGTAAAAAAAAAATGCTCTCCAAAAAATACTCACATGTTTTATGCTGCACTGTGCTTAAAGTAAAACGTTTAAAGGTAAACTTTTTATGTCAATTTGTTGCAATGTAGCACAAAATAGCTTTTCACTTTTTAAAATTTCCACACTTGCGTATTTACTTACAATGAAATTAACTGAATATACACTTAAAACAATGTGAAAATCATCAAAACTTTGATGTAAACAATTCATTTAAAAGTACTGTTATAACGTTGTTTGTTTTTTCGTTCTCTTATTTTTAACTATTTTCGTAATAATGGAACATATTTACATACTTATATAACATATTTGAAACTAAATCATTTTTGAGAACTTTTTTTCCTTTTTATCCACCTAGATTTTAAAATATCGCTCCGTGTGATGGTTTGAAAAATGGTTTGAAACTATTGATTGCCCATTCGAGCTTTGTTAGTGTGAGTATTTTCAGGGATTCGTTCACAGATGGTAAGTGATCTTCCTAAATTGTAGCGTTACATATCTCTGAACATGTATTACAAAATTTTGCATTAACAAAAACTGTGCTAAAACTTGCTTTATGCCAAAATTGTACTTCTTTAGAATGCTAATTGGCAAAATTATGCCCTTACAAAATTCTGTGTAGCAAAATTCTACAAGTCAATATGGAATTGCAAAGCAGAACAACTTAACCCTTTCAGTGGATTTGCCCAATAAATTCGACACGTCAGAAAGTAATTTTTATTTTTATTTTACAACGCTTTATTTAAATCAAATCGTTTGGTTCTTTGAACAAAAGATGAACCAACATGATAAAAGTAAATTTAGAGAGATATTTGACATTAAAGTCAGTTGAATTTTCGATTTTATTCGAAAAAAAAGCAAAACAATTTGTTTGGCCTATTTTATAAGAAAAAATCAACCGGACAAAAATCAAATTTATGTTTTTTATCTTTTTATACTTTAATGATAATTATATTAAGAGGGTTTTAAGAACGAAGACCTAATGGGTTGAAAAATGTTCAAGGGATTAAAAAAATATTTTACCGAACAGGAGCAAAACAATTTTTTCTTTGTCAAAAATCAATTGTATGTTTTTAATTCATTTTTTAAAATAAGCTCCCTATATATTAGAATATTGTTTGAAAAAGTATTGCCCTACTTTTAGAGTTATATTTTAATACACGCTTTTGAATTTATGTTTTTATTCCTCTTTTTGCTCTCTATAGTTTCCTTTTTATTTTATTCCATTTCATTTGCATTTTGTTCTTTACCGTTATTGCCAATAATTCTGTTGCTAAGGTACTTTCATGAACACTTGGCAACAATAGCGCAAAAAATTCTAGCACTTCCGTTTCCGTTACGTTGCACTCACTAACACTATTGAAGAACAAACTGTTGTTTTGTTTTTGTGAGTCTTAAAGTGCGATGTTGCACTTGTGATAAAGTTGCTTCGTTTTTTTCCTTGCAATTCTGCGTTTTTCTTAATTAATCCAAAATTTGTTATCGTTGGCTGAATTCTCGGCTGAATACTTAATAATTTTCCCCGAATTGTAACTACAACAAATCGCTGCATTTGCCGCCGACAACAACGCCGACAATAAATATGATATGACTATTACACAATTAGCTGCTATGTTTTTATTCGTTCTGTTTGTTATTTATTTTCTTCCTCCCCTGCTTTTTTCATTGTTGTACTAAAATATTTTTTTTTTTTAAATTTTTTTTTTTCTTGTGTTGATTATGCCTTCTATTATATATTTTTTTTATCAATTAGTTTACACTGAAATTCCACGCTCTAGCATTGAGGATCACTTTCACAGCAGCTCCGATGAGTCTGCCGCTGTTGTTATTGTTGTTTCGTATTGTTGTTGTTGTTGGGGGTGTATCGGCTGTTGGCGCGCACAATATTTTAAGCATTTTCTTTTAGGCTTTTATTTCGCGCGATGATTTTTTTATCATATCACTGCCTTTTTTGTTATTGTTGCTAGTTAAATTTCGTGTTTTTTTTTATTTTTATTACGATTTTTTTTTCTAAACGTTACTCGATTTTATTACGTGCAATGATGCTGATAAATATCGCACAACGGAAGACTTTTATTTCACTCTACTTATTAGTGTGTGTGTGTGTGAAGTTTTATTGTGCGTATTTCCGACCGACGTTACTAACAGCTTGAAGGGCGACACTCGACTAATCGCTTCGGACCTGCGGCTAAAACCTTGCGGCTCTGGGCGGAGCGTTACTCTGTGCTAGCTATAAACTGAGAGTGCGCAACAGCTTAACAAGCACAAAAACGAACCAGGCAAAAGATAGCAAACACCGATCAAAACGACTGCTCTGAGCCAAGTCTGAGTTGCGATGAAAATAGCCCGTGGCTGTGGGTTGTTGGGTGAGCTGCCTTGTTGTTGAAAGTTGATGAACTGCACCCGTTGCTGCTGCTGCTAGTGCTTCAGCGGCGGCGAAAGAGCATAGAATACCAGAGAGCGATTGTGAGAAAAATGGAGAGCGTACGAGTTTTGTAGCGCTTTATTTTTGGTTCTGCGATATTGCGGTTGTTAGAGGGTTAATAGTTGAATGAGCTGAGAAGGTTGATAAAAGAGTGGCCAGGCGTTTCGATTGGAAGCGTTAAAGTCGCATGGGGTGACTTGTTTCAGTTCGCACACTTTCTGATGGAAGTGAGTAAGAAAATTTCGAGGTCAATTGACTGAAATAGGGTGGTTGGCGGTGGACGTGCAATACATACTTCCTTTTTTATTGACTGTTTCATGGAAGACTGAAAGAAGAAAAACAAAATCAAAGGAGGATATGAAATTTAAAGATTTTAGTTCGAAGTTTAAGTAATAGTCCTGCGTTTGAAATTCGGTGAAACTAGACAAGATAGTGCTAGGGCGGAGAGCCGGTGACCGAAACTGTCAAAACGAAGTTGACAACTCATACAAAATCTGCAACCAATGGCCGCATTCAGCGCAGACAACTTTTGTGAACTGTAATGGTAGCGCTACCTTAGTTCACGATGTTTTTCTCTGAATGTGTTGCTACTCTACACGTTAGAAGTTAGATTCAATTTAATTTTTATGTAAATTTAATTCAATTGCAAAGGTTTCTCACTTAAATTTGCTGCGTTCTTTCTGCTTTTATTTATTTAACAGAGTCAGTAACAGCATGTGACAGTTAAACAAACAGTTGTGTTCATGTAGCATAGAATTTATTCGATCGATTAAAAGGCGTTCGCTACTTTATCAGTTTTAGTTAGCGCTACCAAATTTGTACCATTCAGCGAATTTTTACACAACAGTTGCCGACTGTTGTCTGCGCTGAATGCGGACAATGATAATGCAATATGACAGCAAAAATAGCAAAATTGCTGAGTTTAAAAGTTATGCTTGGTTTTCATTATGTCAATTTAAGAGGACACAAAAGTTTATCTCCTGAAATATCACCTTAACAAGCGCGTCGGAAGCTAATTTCATCTGGAGGGGCAGTACAAATGGTGGTGCAAAAAAAAGTTCACCAAAATTTCTTCAAAGAAACATGAATGTGAATAAACAAATTTTTTATTTTAGTTTAAAATAAAAAATATATAAAAAATATTAAAATTTCATTATTTTTAAAAGTTCTTCCAATTTTAATATTAGAGATCATTCTTTAAAGGATCTTTCATATGGTAATATGAAAATATAAGAAATAATGGTTGCTTAACCTAAAGACTAGGTATATATTTACATGGTTTAAATGCAATAAGGTACAAAAAGTTATATCAATTTAAATTCTTCCAAAATGTTTCTTTCTGTCCTTGCGAGAAACAAACTCTTTCACCACCTCCATCGAATTCAATTCTTCGGTTTTATCTTTGTGAATGTGTATAAGTGCCTCATGAGTGAGTCGTTTCTGTGTCATAGTTGCTCGAAGGTACGTTTTAAGTCGTCTTAGTGCACTAAAAGAACGTTCAGATGAAGCTGCTGATGCAGGCACAGTCAAAAGCAAAGCAATACGTTTTTCAACTTCATTTAATAGTTTTTTTTACAGTATCCGAATTTTTCGCAAATTGGGATACAATGCCACTACAATTTCAAGGTGTTTGGCCAGGCAATTGCTTCAGCAATTTCATCTGCAAAAAAGTCAACTGCATAAAGATCTAGTTTTGTGTTTAGATTTTGTTCAGAAGGCACTTTTCCGCTGAAGGCTTCGATTACAATATTTTCCAACGATTCCAGAGTGACAAGATCTGTTTAAATGTACAATAAGATTTACAAAGTGCCAGTTTACACTAGCTTCACTCAACCAACTCACCGAATGTTAAATCAAAGTGAGTCGGTTGAGTGAAGCTGGTGTAAACTTGCAAAAATAAAAAAAAAGTAAATTATCAACCTGTTTGACCGAATCTAGCCGTTATCTCATTTGAGGGAAGATCTAAAGTTTCAAAATAATCTTTTCGTAGCCGATCATATAATGGCAACTATACTGAAGGAACCGGATTTGATGTTTCTTCAAAGCGTCGAGGTGGATTTTCATCAGCTAATTCACAGTAGGGGCTTTCGCATGGTCCAAAACATTGGACCAACATGGCAGATTGTACAAAATGTAGTACCATGCGTAAGCTAAAACGATAGTCGAAATTTTTGGTTTTTTTCTGCCGATTGTACAATATTGTACAATTATGTAAAATTACTGCTCAATTGTTAGGGCATCTAAAAGTTGCTTAGTTATTAGCCGGATGTGTTCTGCTTGAGAGCTTGCAATTAATGATGTTGCTTTACATGTTGGATCGTTCGAACGCTCAATTAAATAGTCCCATTAGTTTTCCATCTAACTTATCGTGCAACATGTCGTCCGATATGGAAAGCCCCTAAGAACATGTCAAATTTTTTCTTACCAGAGTTGCAAAATTAACAAGCATAAAGCTACATACTTAAGGGTGCTTTTAAACTGAAGTGGTGGGTTTGCAGTAGAAACTCTACATTTTGTTCTATCTTTTTGCAAACACAGAGAAAGAAAATGGTTATCCGCAAGCATGCTTATGAAGAAGAGAGAAAGAAGAGGAAAATATATAATACAAAAAAATTATCGTTGTAAAAAAAACTGATATTTTGAATAACTTTTGAAGTTTTCCTTTTAAATTGTTTATCTAGCTAAAAAAGTGGGGGCAACTGCCCCCTTTTCCCCCGCTTCCGACGCCAATGCACCTTAATAAAACTCTAGAACATTTTCTGAATAGCTCCATTTAATAATTTATTTGTTTTTAATTTTCCATGATTGCCAAAGTTAGAAAAATTGCATTCATTCATTTATTTTATTTGATCTATATACATATATAAAAATGGATGTATGTATGTGGGTATGTGGGTATGTGGCTATATCACATATAGACTCCAAAACCGCTGAACCGATCTTTATGAAATTTTCAGGAAAACTGAAGCCACATCTTGAGAGTGTTCCTGTGAGGTTTGGTCACTATTGGACGAGGGGGCGTGGTACCTCCCATACAAGCCAAATTTACGCTATCGATCACAAACCAAAAAAGGATATATTAAGACGGTTTCAATCGCAAAAAACTAAGATTTGGTAATTTTGTTCAGATGGTTACTGTCGGTAACTGTAAAAAAATGGGCGTGGTTGTAATATAAATACGCCCACTTTTTCGAAATCATGGCAATTCCGTAGTTTTACACATTTTTACAGTGAAACTTGCTGTGTAGGTGATCTAAGAAGCGGTCACTATATGTAAATGTTTTCACGCCCACTTTTACCGCCTACAAATCAATATCTATATATATAAAAAGCAAAACGATGTGTGTCTGGCTGTGTGATGACTCCAAAACTACTGAACCGATTGACCTGAAATTTTGGCAGTCGATTTGTTTCAGGTACGACATGGTTAGGAAAAAAATTTGCCACACCCCCTTTTTACCGCCCCCAAATCAATAAAAATGTTATATTTCAGTCGGTTTGGGTCGTATAAGGCTAAAATTTTGTAATTTAGTATGTACAGTTACTGTCGACAACTGTACTAAAAATGGGTTTCCACGCCCCCTTTCACCGCCCACAAATAAATGAAAATGGTTTATTTCAGATGGTTTTGGTCGTATAAGACTTAAATTTGCTACTTGGGTTTGTGTAGTTACTGACAGTAACTGTACGAAAAGTTGGTTTCTTCACCCCCTTTTTGCGCCCACGAATCAGTGAAAATGCTATATTTCAAGCAGTTTTGACCGTATGAGACTAACATGTGATACCTAAGTTTGTATGGTTACTTTCGGCAACTGTACTAAAAAAAGGCGTCATCGCTGTATAGCCACACCCACTTTTTGAGAAATTATTAGAATTGACTACTGGGTCGATTGAGCTAAAATATTGGCTTAGTTTGTACGGTTACTGTCAGCAACTGAACTAAAAATTGGTTTCCACGCCCCCTTTTACCGCCCACAAACCAATGAAAACGTTTTATTTCAACGCTTTGGGTCGTTTTAGACAAAAATTTTGTAATTCAGTTCATATGGTTACTCTCGGCAAGTGCACTAAAAATAGGCCTGTCCCACTTTAGTTAAACTCACTTTTCGGGGAGTTAGCGTCGAGTGAAGTAAAGTGCGCCAGGCTTAACCTAAATTGAGCTAAAATTTGGGCATTCGATTTGTTTCGATTACGAGATGGCTCTAGGGAAATATTTTGCAGCACCCCTTTTTACAGCTTGCAAAACAACAAAAATGTTATATTTCGCACGGTTTTGATCATATTAGACTAAAATTTGGTTATTTAGTTCATATGGTTACTTTCGGCAAATATTCGACATTTTCGTATATGGCAGTAAGGCGGTCTATGGCAGAACAACGTTTGCCGACGAGAGTGAGTGTTCCTGTGAGGTTTAGTAACGTTTGGACGAGGGGGCGTGGTACCTCCCATGCAAGCCAAATTTGCGCTATCAACCACAAACCAAAAAAAGAATATATATCAGACGATTTCGATCGTAAAAACTAAGACTTAGTAATTTTGTTCAGATATTTACTGTCAGTAACTGTACAAAAAATGGGCATGGTCACATTAAATATACGCCCACTTTTTCGAAATCATGGCAATTCCGGAGTTCTACACATTTTTATAGTGAAACTTGCTGTGTAGGTGCTCCAAGAGGCAGTCACGATACATAAATGTTTTCAAGCCCACTTTTACCGCCCACAAATGAATCGTGATTTGTTCGGATACTTAAAACTTGAAAACGACTGAACCAAATTGGATACTTCCTTCTACGGGTTTAGGAAAATATAATGCCACACCCCCTTTTGTCGTCCACAAATCAATAAAAATGCTGTATTTAAGACGGTTTTGGTCGTATTAAATTAAAATTTGGTAAATAAGTTCGTATGATATCTATCATTAACTTTGATAAAAATGGGCGTGGTCACACTTCATCTACGCTTACTTTTAATAAAATATCAAAATACTTCGAAACTATTGGTCCGATTGAGCTCAAATTTTGTAAGTACGCTTTGCTTTGAGTACGAGATGATTTAAGAGGAAATGCCACACCCTCTTTTACCTCCCACATATATATAAAAAATTGTTGTTATCGAATAGCTTTAGAGTTATGGGTCGCACAGCTTAGAAATTCGGTATTCGACCACAACTTAGACGTACCGTTTCAGTGATGAAATTTTATGGGAGTGGACAAGGGGAGGGGCACCTCCCATACAACCCAAATTTGTGATATCGAATAGCTTTGAAGTTATAGGAATTCAGCTTTGGAATTCAGTTTTAGACCTCAATTTACACATGCAGTTTCAATGGTTTTATTTTATGAGCGTTGGACAGGGAGGCGTGACATCTCCCTTATAACCCAAATTTGCGATATCGAATTGCTTTGAAGTTATAGGTTGACAGCGTAAGAATTCGGTTTTCGATCTACATTTATGCATGCACTTTCATTCATCTACATTTTATGAGCGTAGGGCAAAGGGGAGTGGCACTTCCCATACAACCCAACTTGTGCTATCAAATTGCTTTGGAGTTATAGGTCGTACAACGCCGGAATTCAGTATTCGACCTCAATGTACACATGCAGTTTCATTGATTACATTTTATGAGCGTTGATCAAGGGGGAGTGGCACCTCCCATACAACGAAAATTTGTGATATAGGATAGCTTTGGAGTTCAAGGTCCCACAGCGTCGGAACTCAGTATTCGACCAAAATGTACTCTTGCAGATTTACTGATAAAATTTTTTAGAGTTTGTCGGGGGGCGTGACACCTCCAATTTAACCCAAATTTGCGAAATCGAATAGCTTTGGCGTTATAGGTAGCTCAGCCTCGGAATTCAGTATTCGACCTCAATTTACACATGCAGTTTCATTGGTAAAATTTTATGGGCGTAAGGAAAAGGGCAGTGGCACCTCCCATACAACCCGAATTTGTGCTATCGAATAGTTTTGGAGTTATATGTCGCACAGTTTTGGAATTCGGTATTCAACCTCCATGTACACATGCAGTTTAATGGATTACATTCTATGAGCGGTGATCAAGAAGGCGTGGCACTTCCCATACAACCCAAATTTGTTATATCGAATAGCTTTGTGGATATAGGTCGCACAGTCTCTCGGAATTCAGTATTCTACCTCAATTTAGACATACTGTTTAACTGATAACATTTTATGGGCGTTTGACAAGAGAGAGTGGCAGATACGCGCCGGGTTTCAGCTAGTTTTATATAATAGTACATTTCATTTGGTATAATTTTGTTCAAAGAGTTCAAGGCATTTCTTTTTCTTCTTAATTATAACAACTTTTTTTACAAAATATTTCAGTACATATATACATTAACATAAAGGTGAAGGCAAACATTTTACTAAAACCTATTTGAATTTTATGTAAAAAAAAACCTACTTAAAACTACTTAATCTACCTAGGATGAGACTAACTCCTTGATGTGCCTGTAGTGAGACGCTAAGCATCTGCTATTAAAATCTTGCGTTATCTTTTTATCTTATCAGCGATTTTTTCAATATCTGCAAGAGCATGAAGCCTGTTGGTAGAATAAAACCATGGAAGATTATACATAAGTTTCGAAAGTTTATTTTGAGACACCTGCAATTTTTTTAAATGGCAATTTGCGCTGGTCGACCAAACTGGGGCCACATAGAACATGACAGCGTGAAAAATGCAAACTAGAATTAATTTTTTGTTGTGTATATTTAGACTTGAGTTTCGATTAATCAGAGGATACAGTATTCTAATCAGTATGTTTATTTTATTTGAGATGTAAGGTATATGATCCCTGAATTTCATTTTAGGGTTGAGAATTATGCCTAAATATTTTACTTTTTGCTCCCAAGGAATAGGGTAATTGTTAATATTTAGGCTTGTTTGAGGTAAATAACAAGCTTTTCGCTTTCTCGTGAAATAAATTGCCTGTGTTTTCTGTAAATTTATAGCTATTTTCCATTTTTTTAAATAATCCATGATTTTCGATAATGCCATTTGCAGCTTGGTGATTAAATCAGCATTTGAGCAGAGCACTGCGGTGTCATTAGCAAAAATGGACAATGCGCAATAGTCTGGCTGGGGAAAATCGGCTGTATACAAATTATATAGGATAGGAGATAATCATGACCCTTGCGGACAGCCAGCTGTGATGGGAGTTAAGTTAGAGTTGTAAAAACCAATATAAACTTTAATGGTCCGATCAGCAAGAAAGCTTTTAATTATTCATATTAAATCCGGAGGGAAGTTAATTCATCATTTTGTTAATCATTTTGAAAACAAAACCATCATGCCAGACAGTGTCAAAAGCAGCTTTTACATCCAATAATACCATACCGGTAGATTTTTGGTTATTGAAGTTTAAATTAACTATATTTCTGATCCTAATTAGAGGATGGACAGTGTTGTGTTCTCGCCTGAAACCAAATTGATGAGAGGGAAAAATATTATTTTCTTCGATAAATTCAACCAACTTTTCCTTGATAACTTTTTCGAGTATTTTGCTTATCGATGACAACAAGCTAATAGGTCGATACGAGGTAGGGGAGTCCGATGGCTTATTTGGTTTGTGAATTCCTATAACTTTAGCCTCTTTAAAATCAGTGGGGAAATAACCAAGTTTTAGGCAAGCGTTAATAATAATTGTAAGGAATTTTTTTCCTTTTTCGGGTAATATTTTCAAGCATCTATTATTAATTCCATCAATACCTGGAGATTTTTATTTTTCAATTTTTTAATTGCACTATGCAACAATTCAAGGGTCATGGAATCTAACGGAAAAGCGACCAACACAGATCGATGGTACTGATCTAGACCAACCAAACCCTAAAATGGTTTTGCAAAGTTAGCTCGCTTTTAAAAGATATAGGCATTGAAAGTTTGCCTCTTGCAGAGTATTTTTTAAAAATGAAGTGCTCATAAGGGCGAATCAAATTAAATATTATTTTTTTAATTTCTCATTATAAAAGGTCTCCAAAGATCCATAGGGTGGTCTCCCAAAAAAAGGATATCTCTCTCTACCGCAAGGACAAAGTTGTTTTTAGAGAAAAACAGTAAAAATTAACGATCTATAAATGCTTTGATTTTTGTAAGATTTTCATATCTTAAAGCAAAAGTAAATAAAGACTTTAATAATATCTCGCCAAGCAAGATGCCACTCTTGATTTTTACTCACAGTGTCCTGTGTGAAGGATATTCGAATCTTAAGGCACACTCGAAATAGCACAGAACTTTTGATTGTTATCTGATTGTGTTTATTTTAGTGGTATTTATTAAAGAGTTTACGTTTTCCTTATAATTGGTGTATTTAAAATTTGCAAATTTTTGCCTATGCATTTACTGTTTTTTGACAAAAACCAAACTTGAAAGCAATTTTTCAACTTTTTGAAAAAAATTAACACAAGGCTTTATATTAAAATAAATAACAAAATAAAGAAATAAATAAAATAAATAAATAAAAATAAAAATTAAAATAAATAAATAAAAAAATAAATAAATAAATAATTTTCGCTTTTTAAAATAATAAATTTCGCTTTTACTTTTTTTAAAAACACATCTTAAAAGCAATTGTTAAATCAATTGAGACTCATCGAATGGCAGGCTCAGAAACTTAAAATTGTAGTTTAACATTTTGGCAAATGATGAGGTGAGGTGTTTTGACGAAGTAATAAATTTCATGCTGAGCAGAAAAATTTTTTTAATAAATCGAAACACACAAAAGAGTCGTGGTCTTAACCTGGTGTTTTAAAAAAATACTTTCAGACAGTGTTTCGTTCAGAAAAATTTTAAGAATCCAAATTCACAAGATTATCTTCGGTACCACCAAGAATATATAAAACATTCAAAATACATTTCTCGAAAACAAGAAAATGCATTTGCGAAAAATAATGAATTCGCCAAATTTAAAGAGAACGTAAGCACTTCAATCAATAACACCAACATTTAGACAATCAGATAACAATCAAAAGTTCTGTGCTATTTCGAGTGTACCTTTGGATTCGAGTATCTCTCACACATGACAATGAGGGTAGAAATCGAGAGTTGCATTTTGTTTTGCGAGATATTCTTAGTTAAAGTCTGTATTTAATGTTGCTTTAAGATATATGTAGTTTTTCTTACAAAAATCAAAGCATTTATAGATCGTTATTTTTTAATATTTTTTTCAAAAAACAACTTTGTCCTTGTGTAAGAGAAAGACATCCTTTTTTTTTCTTTTTTTTTTTGTAGATCTTGACCACCATGCAACTTTTGAGACCACTTAGAGTGTGAAATTCGAAAAAATTGTAATTCGATACGCCTTAATGAGCATTTTATTTTTAAAAAATACTCTGCTAATTGAAATTGTAGCATTGTTTCCTAGAGAAGAAGAAATTGAATAGTTTGAAGCAAATAACTGCGCCAAGATAGCACATTTTTCTTGGTTGGAAGAGAAATTTGAATTGTTATGTTTGAGGATAGGAATATTTTTTGACTTCTTCCTTAACATTTTTGAAATGTTCCAAAAAGGGAAGATCCTTTATCTAATGTTGACAATAATTTGTTCCATGACTTGTTTCTAAACTTTTCAATTTCTTCACAAATTCTCAGATTCAGTATCTTCATCTCATAATAATCTTCAATAAAAGCATAGCGTTGCCAATTTCGTCTATGGATATTTCTTTGTTGTATCAAAGATCTCACATAAAATGGAAAAATCATACTTTGTTTGAATTGACTTTTCCTTGGAACACTGCATGCTATAGCCTCTTTCATCACTCTTTTGAAGTCAGAAAGGATTTGATCTAAATGTTCATTGCAAGTAATATTATTGAAGTCTGGCACAGTCAAGTGTCTATTGATGTGGCTAGAGTAACCCCTCCAATTAGCGTGATTAAAATCATACCTTAAGTTTTGTAGTCTATTGAAGCAACTATTCAAAGTAATTTTGACAGGAAGATGGTCTGAGCTAAGGTCATTAATAACTTCAGGAGCAGACAATATTTCAGGTATATTCGATAAAAATATATCTAAGGTTGAACCCTGCCTATAAGCACTTGTTGTTACGTTAGTAAAATCACTGGGATATATAATACTGTAGTTATAAGATTCCTGTCTCTCTCTTATAATGTTTCCCCAACAGTTAGCTCTGGCACAACCCCATGACTGATGCCTGCAAATGAAATCAACACCTAGGACTTACCTGTTGTCTCTGCTTAGCCTAAAAATATATGCTGCAAAAGTCTTCTTCCTCACACCACCTGTGCCCGCTAAGCCACCAGGAAAGTAACATGCATACAAATGTATGCAGTCAGTGTTTGAATAGATTTAAATGCCTATATTTTCGATTAAACTTGTTTTAACAACTGGAAGTAGTTGATGTGGTATGGTTTTTTTAATAATTACACCAACACCCCCTCCCCTAGCTAAAATTCTATAATTTCTATATACATAAAAATCATTGTGTTTAATAGTTACATCTGGTTTTAACCATGTTTCTGAAACTAAACATATATGTACATTATTGGTTAACAAAAATTGAAACAATTCAAGGCTTTTATTGCGAATACCTCTCGCATTGCAAGTTATGATATCACCGTGTTACACACATTCTGTCTTATGAACCAAATTTACTTTTTCGGAAAGGGGATAAAAAATAAAAATACACGTGTATCGGCGATTTTCATGTACACGTCAGAATTTTTTTTTGTTTAAGTTTGAATTATATATATTTTTTTTTAATGGTTATCGTTTTTTTAAGGTTTCAGTTCGTTAAAAAAACAATTTTTTTATTACTTTTGTTTTATAAAAATAAAGAATTGTTACATTAAAAATTTTAATGTTTTTAAAGAAATTTAGGCCTTTTATTTTTGCGGTTGTAAGCATTTGCTTGAGTATCGCGACAAATAGACCAACAGTATTCGCCAAGCATATGCGTAATGTCTTTTCCTTTAAAGCGCTTTTCAATAGCCGCAATGTCCTGATGAAACCTTTCGCCATGCTCATCGCTACAAGCTCCTTAATCATCAGGGAAAAAATCTAAATGATTGTGAAGAAAATGGATCTTTAGCGACATTAAAATGCCCATTTCGCCATATGCCGAAATCATTTCTGCGACAATATTTTTATAATTGGCAGCTCGTTTGTTGCCAAGAAACTGCTCAATTACGGCAACAGTACCTTTCCATGCACGTTGTTCGATAGCATTTAATTTTGATGAAAATTCAGAACTTGCAATTATTTGTTTTATCTGCGGACCATTGAAAACACCTTAAATCAAAAAAAAATCATTAAAAAACATAAAGTTACTGAATGACTTCTTAAAAAAAATACCTGCATGAATCTTTGCGCCGCTCAATTTCGGGAAAATGTTGCGCAAGGTTGCAATGGCCATCACGATCCAGTTTTTTAACAAAATTTGATGCGAGACCGAGCTTAATGTGTAATGGAGGCAAAATGATTTGAGACAGCTGCACCAATGGTAGATTCTCTATACTTTCTACGCCTACTTTGTAGCATGTTCGCGGCTTCCACTTAAATTCAGTGTAATGCTCATCTCTTTTTTGACCTTCCCATGTACACAAAAAACACTGGTGAGTTGGAAATCCACGCTTAACACCCATGAGTAAACCGACCATTTTCAGATCGCAGCATATTTTCCAATTATGCTCTTTGTACTTTATCAACTGTAATATTAATTCCATGCCTTCGTATGTTTCCTTGAGGTTTGTGGCATATGCGATCGGGACAGATGGATGTGTGTTGCCGATATGAAGCAGCACGACTTTAAGGCTGTTGACCGATGCATCGATGAAAAGTCGCCACTCCTCTGAAATATGTGGGTAACCGATTTTTGCAAACAGCGAATCAATGACACAACAATAAGCCAAGTTTTTTTCCCGATCTTCGTGCAATCTAAAAAATTGGTCATATGGAATAGTGCTACCTCGATCACGAGCGGCTGTTATTTTAAAATCAGCCGCCACTATATTCCACTGCTTAAAGCGTGATGCAAAGAGTTCTGCTGTTCTCCTCGACAAATTTCCGTCTCGTACGAGGTCATTGAAGTCGGCTTGCGTTATAAAATGCGGCATTGCAGTCCCAATTTCACTGGGTGTTGCCACAAATTCCGATACTTCTGGACTCTCGCATCTCGCATTTGATGGAAGAAAAGTTGATTACAGTTTTGGTACAACTGTTGATTCTGCATCGCTTATTTCGGGAACATTATCAAAAATCTCCACTAAAGCCGCTACACGGTCTTCTGGCGAGTATAGAACTGCTGGAATTACCGATTCTACATTAGCGTATCGAATTTTGTTGCGGTGAATGTATTGGTACCCTTTTGTTTGAGCAAAAGTTACACAAAAGTAGCACAATTCATTGCAGTGCTCCGTGCGTGGTAGCCAAATTGTTGGTGCAGCGTACTTTATTGTTGACCTTCCATCAGTAAACTTGCACAAATTTCTGTAGCAATAGTCGCACACGACTTCCAGAGTATACCACAAGTAAGGAACATAAGCAGTCTTAAATATTTTCTGAAACGAATTCACCACTGTTTTAGTAATATTTTAGAAATTTTTACTTGGTGCGAATAAGCCACAAACGTAACAAAAGTTATTTCGCGTCGGACTTTGCATTTTTTTCAGATGAAATATATAGAAATACATTTTCGCACAACAGAACTTAAAACAATATTGCAATTCCTTATTTCATCTGTCAGAAGGGGCCCTCAAACGTTACTACATGTCCATCCGACCTGTCAAGTCATCACACATGTAGTATCGTTCGTGTGCAAGAAATCAAGGTGGATGGACATGTCCGATGGAAGTTGGATGGACATGTAGTATCGTTTGAGGCAGAGATAAAGAGATAGGAAACTTAAATTTTGTGACGACAAAACATATGTTTTTTCCATTTTTATGTACTTTGGTGAAACTCATTTATTGTGTACGTGAGTTCACCTCAGATCAGTGTTGCCGCGACGATTCTAAAAAAAGTATCCATGAAAAGGTCACAAATGTATCCACTTCAGAAAAAAGTATCCACATACTACAGTACTGAAACTCAATTTTTTAAGCTTTAATAACAATTCTATTTATCTAATTTGAAGCCTAACAAATAGTTTTGTTAAAATGTAATAGTGAGAAACAAAGCATATACATATATAAAATAAAAAATAATAATATTAAGACTTAGTGCTTGGATATTTTAAATATTTTTAGGATTTATTTTTTTAAAAGTTAAAATAATGAACAACGATATTTAAGCTTTAAAGGTATATTGAAACACTCATAAAAATGTTTTAATTATGTTCAAAAAGGTGCTCAATTAGAGCCTTTCAAATAAAGATCTTCGTCACTGTTGTTGATATTTACTCTTCTAGTAATAGAGTTCAGCTATGGCCGGGACTAGAAAAAAACACTGAAAATTGACAGTATGACGCGCTTTTAATATTTAAGTTCTAAAAACAGGGTTTCTTACTGGTTATTCAGTGTAAAATATACGATTTTTTTAAATTTTGATAGCTAAAGCCACTGATGTGAATAACATATTAAAATTTCACATGATTCGGCTGGATAGTTTTTGTTTTCGATACAACACATTGCTGAAAAAAGTAGTTTTGAAATAAATGAGTGTAAAGAGTATGTATATTTCTGCTGTGCGCTCGACACCTACTAAAACGGATGTAGTAGCGGAGATAACGTCAGTATTCTTACACAACTTTTACGGTGAATTCTCAAAAACTATACTTTTGAAAGATGAAGAAGAAAAAGAAGATAACAATTTTAGACTACCGGCGACTGACTTAGCAAGGAACATATGTACATTTCAGTACTTCAGTCTGTTATATTTTGTGTTATTTTTATATTTTTTATAAATTATGTTTATTACATGAATTTTAAAGGTTTGATATTTATACAAAAAACTATATACAAAACATAGCTGTTAAATTTCGATTACGATTAATAAACAATTAGATTATATTATTATACTTTATAAATAATTATAATCATATAATCCTTAAGGGAGATGTGTTTGATAAGCAATTGATTTAGATTAAAAGTAATCAAAAAATAATTACGACTACTTGGAATAAGGAAAATAATCAAAAAGAATAAAAAGTAATCAAGAAAAAATAATCCAACTACTTATAGATATTATTTTTGATTCTGTTTGAGGTCGACTCGCATCGTTTCAACGGTGAGGTTGTGAAGTGCAACCAGTAAGTTTTAACTGAAATCGCCCATACGCTGATACGGCTTTTTCAGTTAACACAGTTAAACGAATAACAGTTATACAAAAACTTAATAAGTTTTATTAACAAATATGTTGGGAGCTACAGTATGAATTTTGGGTTCATGGTTCCTTCTCTGTTACCGCTGCTAATGCTATACATGGCTTATATAGTACTGTTTTATAAAAAGAGGAATACTTGACGACATCCTAAACGAGTTGAAGCGAACTGTACCTAGCCGCTGCAATTGAATTCAACTGAACGGCTGAATTTTATTAGTGATTATCGTGATCATGATTTAATATATTATATTTTTAGTGATTGCGTATTTTTATAATTCTATATGTGAACGTAAAATCTGCATTTGATGTAATTTATCAAATGTTTAGTATTTTTAGTGCTTGTATATGTCTCGCCGTATACAAGCTGTCGTTGTCTCTTTCACACATATGCTTTTAGGATAATCGTCAAAAGCAAATTTTAAAATACTCCTTGAGCAGGAGTAAATTATTCTGTAATAATATTATAGCCAAGTGGCTTTTGATTATTAATTTAGTTAATAGTGTAACAGACCAGGCAGGCCATACATTACAGCATTAGCGGCTGTAACAAATAAGAAATTGTTTATATATATATATATATATTTTGTAATATCGATTAATTAAAAACTCAATAAAGTACGGAATATTTTGTAAAATTTAATTTATAAAGAAATAGATATGTAAATAATCATTAAAAAAGTTTTTAAAAAACAAGAAAGAAGAAAAAATTGATCGATAAAACTAACGGAGCAAATGTTGTAATGCGTTTTTTCGTTCTTGTTTTTTGACAATCTTTGTTTTACAATTTCTATGTTAATTTATCAAAAAATACAACAACAATTTTAGTATTATAGACTGAAATTTTTGAAATAATCAAAAAGAATCAAACATAATATCTAAAAGTAGTCTGATTATTTTTCTTGATTACTTTTAATTATTTTTAATTATTTTCGTCATCTGAAAAAATCGTAATTATTTTATGAATGTTATTATATTACAATTACAAACAGAAAATAATTGTACTGAATCAATTATTTCACATTTCTAAAAAAATAATCAAATTGCTAATGAATACAATTAATAATAATTATTTAACAGCTATGATACAAAATGATATATATATTGTAAATACATAAAAAAGTAATTTAATAGCTTATTCAGTTAAGTGTAATATAAATAAAATGGGTTGCTATTGCCCTATATTTAAATTAAATATAAAAGTTAAAAATTATTCGTTTTTAAGTATTTTGCAAAACAATATACCTTTACCTATTCCCAAAAAAAATCGACTAGTCTTATCGTTTATAGTAAGTTTTAAATTAGAAAAAATCATTCAGCAGCAGCTGAGCTATGAGGCAGACTTATTATATTTATCACAAAATTTTAAAGTTCTTTGTTAAGAGGTTGCGTTAATGCATTTTTTGATAAAAAAATTAATATTCAAAAATGTCTCAATGTCATAATTTTTCTTAAAGTTTTTGTCGAATTTAAGGAAATGCCTCCTTTTTTATATTTTTGCAAATAAAAACATATGTTCATATAAAAATTATTTATTAAAAAAGTATTTAAACTTAAACTGAGGCTTAAAAAAGTATCCATGCATTTTTCCAAGCGGCAACACTGCTTGAACAGATTCCTATGGTGTAATTATTCTAAGGTAATTTCACCATGATTTTTCAGGGATGTTTTCCATTGCTTTTCCGACGTCTTTTGTGGTATACCTTTCGTTACCCATTTTCTTGCAATAATATGCTGTTTTACAGTTATCGGACCTCAAACGTAACTGGTGAATTTCTTCAATCTACCAGAAGCCAGGGTTGTTTTCCGTTGATTTTACGACATGGTATAAGTGTTTTGTGCTAGTATTGGAGCCAATTTAACGTAAAATTGAACATAATGCTATCGCTCTCCAACAGAGTTTCCCATCTCTTTATCTCTTGTTTGAGGGCCCCTAGACCAGTTGTAAGTGTTGTAAAAGTCAAAAACTGTTTAGTATTAGAAGGTTACTATTGATTAACTACAACTATATCGAGTAGGATGGGTAAAAAAACATTTTTTTTCCTAACGCTTTAGTAGTTTAAAAATTTGGAGTCCCTTCAAGTTATGCTAAGAAAAGTGAAAAAAAATATTTTTTTTTTCAAAAATAATACAAATTGGGGAAAATCTGAGAATTGATTAAAATTGTTTTTAAAAAATTTGACGTGCTACAGACATTTCCACGAGTCTGCCTGCAAAAAATCAGCTCGATTAGATCACTGAAAAATGTTTAAAAATCGGTCCAAAGGCTTCCACACAGGCCACTACGAGCTTTATACTTCAAACTTAAAAAAAAAAAGTTCTGACGTGTACATGAAAATCGACGATACACGTGTATTTTTATTTTTTCCCCTCTTTCCGAATATGTGCATTTGGTTCATAGGACAGAAAAAAATTCATTTTTTGTAACACCGTGTATTTATTACGATAGAAATGTGCAGGCTAAGTTTGTAATCACTTTAAATTGGTCTGCTTTACTCTTGCAGCTTCTCAAATTTGTGATGAGTTCGAGTGTTAATGTTTTAATTTCTTGAAGCGAAAATAATTCATTGGAGCTATTGTTGTTGTTGTTGTTGTTGTTGTTGTTGTTGTTGTTGTTGCTGCTGCTGTTATTGTGATGAGCTTGCCAGGTTACCGTTGTAGCTGGGGCGCTTTGTCGCAGTGTGTTTGGAAAAAAATTGTTGTAATTTCTACTGCTAAAACCGACGTTGCTAACAATTGCAGCTCGTCTTGGACTTGGCAGAGCACGTTGCCTGATTTGCAAATAGTTCATCTTACTTTGGCATTGATCGGATATTGATTTGTGTGGTCCATTACAATTGGCGCATTTATCTATTGTTGTGGTGCAGTCTGACGTTTTGTGTTGACCGGCGCAATTTGCGCAAAATGTTTTGACTCTACAACGACTGGAGCCATGTCCAAACATTTGGCAGTTGTAACACTGTGTTATCTGGGATTTCTTCTGACGTTGGAACTCCCATCTTACTTTTACATATTCAATAATAGAATGATGATGTCGAAGTTCTTTAATAGTAATTGATTGCCTTTGGAAGAAGACTATATAAATTATGTGTTGGGTGTTATTTATGCCTTCTTTATGTATTAGTTTTACATCTAAATAATTTAGACCCATGTCAATCAGGTTTTTTTTAACGATCAATGGATCTTTCTTTTCCAGGCCAAACAGAAGAGCTTTGTATGGTTTCTCATTTTTAGTGGCATAAGTACAAAACTCATACTTATTTTCTAGTACTTTACAAACAGCATCAAAATTTTATTTCGATTGTAGAAATAGTTTGAGGCCAATAGAAATTTTCCTTATGGCATAGTTAGTAATTGCTTCCGATTTGCAGATTTTATGCACATCTTCGATCGTTGCTTTTAGAATAGTAATTGGAGGAATATGTTCCTTTACGGGCCTAGTCACTACAGCTTTATCATTTATTTTCTCATCGTCATTATCCACTGTCTGTAGAGGAGAAAAATAATTACACGATTTCACTGCATTGCGTGATGCATTATTTGGTTTTGGTTTTTTACTCATTTCGTGAACGCTTGCAAAGCTCGCAAAATTACATCATGCAGTTATTTTCAATTTGATTGACAACAACTGACCACCAAATGGCATAGTGACAACCAAGCATTATGGTCACTAAGAAGGAGAGCACATTCAGCCCTAACACTACCTTGTCTTGTTATACCATGCGACCAACTGTCTGTAAAGCAGTGAACGAAAATAAACACATACGTAGCGTATGTTAAGGCACTGTTTTTTTTGTTTTTTTTTTTTTTAAATATCAAAGAACCAAGGCATGCACCTTATACAAACAAGGTTTGGTCTTTGACCTGAAAGAAAAGGATAGATTATTTGGAGGAATTGATTGGAACCATACGTGAATTATTGATTAGGCGAAACAACTGTGAAAGACAATTTCAATTGCTTTTAACCGAGGCTAGTGTTATGCCTTAACCTTGGCAAGCATTTCCAGCCCTTAGTTGATCCTGTCCATTAATTCCACATTTTTGAAGTGAAAACTTCTTTAGGCGCGTTGAACGATTTTGGTAGGGGGTAAATCATTCGTTTGCATCATCGTATTTTTCCAAGGAATTCGTCATTCGGCCGCAAGCTCACAAAGAAATCACTTGGCAACTCCTGAAATTAATGCATTCAATCTGTTTGTTAGTATATAAATACTTAAGTTAGGTTGCAATAAGATGTTTGCAACCAAAACTTATTATTAATTCGCTTTATATTGGTCTATATATGCCTTTAAAGTTTGGCAATTTCTTCAGTTGTTGTATTTGTCAACATTTTTGAAAAATTTGCTTTTACTCAAACAGCTGCTATTCATGGTGAGATTTAAAAATGGATCCATCTTCTTCTTTTTCTGATTTTTTCTGCTGGAACTTCGTTTGCAAACAAGAAAAATTATGTATGGATTGAGTGTTTTAACATTTTAATCTTAAAGTTGTGATAAAGGCATATGTTGAACATTCAAATAATTACATGCATGCTCTTATTTTATTACATATCGTCAAACAAAGTTTGACAATTTTCACACTTGTTGTATTTGTCAGTGGCTTTTTATTTTCACCACTGCGGCATTTTATATTCAGAGTTGTCAACTATGGCTGTGTGTCAATCAGTCGTGGTAGGATAGAAAATATCAAGTTGAATAAAATTTGTGTGTGTTGAAATAAATTTGTCTTTTTTGCTGTGTCAAATGGACGATGAAATTTTGATAATTACAAATTTTGACATTTCGGTCGTGTTTTAGCGCAAATATTTTATTTGATTTGCATTTAATCAATTTGCGACATATTTAATTCGAGAGCTTGTACTTGCAACATATTTAGTACACTTGTAATATTGTAAACTTAAAAAACTGTTAAAAAATTAAAAAAAATTAACGAAACAGCAGGCAAACAGAAAATATAGCATGCAAAGTGCTGTATATTTTACGCCGCCAATTCGGTTCATCCCCTCTAACGCTGCGCAACCGCTGGGATATTGTAATTCTCTTTGCGTTGTTGTTGTAAATTTGCTAAGTAGTTATTGTTGTACAGTAAGCTTTAATTTTTTGTGGATGTTTATTTGTAGCTACAGTGAGCATATGACATCGAACTAATTTAGAAAACAGTTTATACATATGAATTAAAGAGTATATATAATATTGGTAAATCTATTTGTTTTTAGTAAAAGTGTTACCGTATCGGAAATACATATATATATATATATATATATATATATATATATATATATATATATATATATATATATATATATGTATATATTTACATATTTACATATATATAGTTCATATATATGAACAATTAAGCTCATTGAGGAAATTTAAAGAATATTTATGTATATTTACACTGCGCGTCATCAGATTAGCGCCCCCCCTTCCACTCAATTGTTTTTGCTTTTTTTGATTTTCCCATTGCACGCAAGTTCGCAATTTTTGGTTTGTTTATGCAGTCGTCGTATGGCATACCTCTCACAAGAAAACAAAGCTCGGTCGAAGTACCGTTATTTGCTATTTGCTATTATCTTTTATTTTCGATGAAAAGACATGCATTTTTTTTGCGTCATCAGATTAGCGCCCCGAAATTCAATTTTAGTTATCTCGGTTGTTTTGGCAAGCACGGTCACCAAATTTTTTGTGGGTAGTAAACTGTTAAAAATCTTTAAATAAACGCACAATATGGGTAGAGGTACAGTTTTATCTTTGGAGGAAAAATCAAAGATTGAAGCATACTTCGAATGTGGGCTATCCTTCCATAAAATAGCTGAAAAAACTGGAAGGCACAGAAAAACGATAGCCAGTTTCCTTCAAAATAAGGAAAACTATGGAAAAAACTTCAAGGGCGGTAACAACAAAGTGGTTTCCCAAGCAGACAGGAGAGCCATACTGAGGGAAGCATCGAATTCGCACGACTCGACTTCCATAATCAAGGCAAAAATTGGAGTTAAAGCGAGCTTATCAACGGTGCAAAGAGTAATTCGGAAAGCTGCACACCTACAAAGACAAAAACTAAAAAAAAAACCACCACTGAATATGGTTAGAAAAGAAATGCGCCTAAATTTTGCTCGAACCCACATGTCATGGTCTACCCAGTGGAAATGCGTGGTCTTTTCAGATGAAAAGAAATTTAATTTGGAAGGACCCGATGGGTATAATTATTATTTCCATGACCTACGCAAAGAAGAACATTATTTGGACCGTTTGCACAGCCGCGTGGGGGGTGTAATGGTGTGGGGAGCTATATCGTACTACGGCACCTGTGAGTTGCAATTTTTGACATCGCGTATGAATGCTGAGAACTACAAGAACGTGTTAGAAACTGCTTTTCCCCACTTCCAAAACTTGTATGGAAATCTGAAGTGGAGATTCCAGCACGACAACGCTCCAATTCACACTGCCCGATCCGTGAAATCGTGGATTCAGAGCCAGAAAATTGATGTTCTCGAGTGGCCACCATACTCGCCGGACCTAAATATCATCGAAAACATCTGGGGATGGATGGCTAGGAAAGTGTACGAGTCCGGAAAACAATACAACACAAAAACAGAGTTAATCGAAGGCATAAAACACGCTTGGTCCACCATTTCGTTAAATTGCATTGAGAAACTTTATAATTCAATTCCGAATAGAATTTTCGAAGTGATTTCAAACAAAGGCGGGACCACGCATTACTAATTTTGCTTAAAACTGGTGAAATTATTAAATATCAATATAAAAAAGCACATTTTTTGTTAAAAAATTAAATGAATTCAAATTATCGCAGATGGCGCTATCCTACTGACCAATTTATTTTAAGTTTTTTTGTAATACTTTTGTAAAAAAAATATTAAAATATTATCTTGAATACTGAAGTAGCAATTGTTGTTTAATTTTAAAAATAACAAATAGGAGTCTAATGGAAAAAAAATTTGAAGTTGTACCACAAACGGTTTAGATAATAATAGACATTAACTGGGTGTGGAAGGGGGGCGCTAATCTGATGACGCGCAGTGTATGTATATAATAACATGTATATTTATGTATATAATAACAATTACGTATTAAACCTGCAAAATAATTAATATTTTCAGTAGTAATTGAATAACTAAGGTCTGCTTATCCTATTTTTTATTATTCTATTTTTTAAAACTGTTTAGCTTAATTTCTCATTTGGATTATATATAATTTATAATCTATAGATATTTCTTAATTTTAGAATATTCTATTTTTAATACACAACGCAATATAGATATGGTGAACATGTATATTGTGTTAGTGTTATGATATAAATTGATATAAATAAGCTTTAATTTTTTATATTAATCAATAATGAAATAATTTAAATAAATTACTTTAATTATATGTATTTTTGATATGGTAACACCTTTGCTTAAAAGAAATAGTTTCAGTAATATATAAAAAATTTAATAAATTGTTATAAGCTCTTAACAAAAATAATTCTAATTTCATACGCCAACTGTAGCTACACGATTAGAATTCACAACACCTACAAAAAATTTCCGGCTAACTGCGCCAACAACAATTACCAAGGAAATCTACAAACAAGGACGCACAGAGAAGAACAAGATCAGAGCGGAACTTTTAAAACTTTTTGATTTCATCCTACATGTAGGACGGGCTGCAGTATGAGCTTTCGCACAGCTTACATGTCCGTCCGACCTGTCAAATCCATCCTACATGTAGCATAGTCTGAAACACCCTATTAGCATGAAAATTCTTATATAGCAGTAAGGCGGTCCGTGGCAGGACAACGTCTTCCAGGGAATACTAATATTTTATATATAGGTTTTCGCTTCGGTCAGCAGTCCTCTCACTGCTATACTTTTTTTTAATTTTTTTTAGTTTTTTATGATATTATCAAGCCCGTATCTTTGCAAGTAAGATAATTATTATTATATATAAGAAAAAGCATTTAAAACTTTATTAGGATTATAAAAATTAATTTTTAAAAGGTTTAAAAACTCAGCATTAAAAAGTAAAGAATTATTTTTTACATAATTTTTCCTTTTTTTAAATTGTAAACACCTATTTTGTTAAGTTAATGAAGAAAAAAGAGCCACATATAATAAAACCCTTGTCCAAACAGTTTTTTATAAAAATCCACCAAAATACTTATTTTTAAAAATACTATTACTAATTTTATATAAATACTAGCTGAACCCGGTGTGCTTCGCTACCCCCTCGTTTAAAATAAAATTAAAAGTATTTATATATTTACAAAAATTTATTTATTTAATTTAATTATTGCAATGCTTCGCCTCTTTTTTTGTTGTAAACCAATTAGAATTCAGCGCTGAATCGCATGTAATTTGCTTCATGCTCCCCCTTTTTATTTTTAGACCAATCAAAAAGCAGCAATTACACAATCAGCTGTTTCGCAGTCTGTTGTGGGAGAATGAGAATGGGGTTACCCCACTCTCTATTTTAATTAACACGTATTATAAAATCAGCTGTTTTGAAGAAAGTGGTAGAAGAAAGAGAATTGAGCTACCCCACTATTTTAATTAATATGTATTTTAATGATTTTAATGACATGATTTGTGGTATAGCCGTTAATAAACGTAGTAAAAAAGTAGGTGCAGAAGTGTGCATGGTCGAAAAATATTATCATGTAATAAGTATTCCTGAGTCAAAGCTGAACGCTGTAAAAATTTAAGATCGGTTATCAGGTCCAGTCTCCAATATATCGCAAACAAAGGGGGCGTGCTACGCCCACTTTTCTTTTGGTACGTATTTCTATTCATGCTAATACCATATATAGCAAATACTGCCGCCGTTGGTCAAAAAATGCCCAAGATATGACGATTTTAAATTTTGGGTTATATGGGCGAGGCCACGCCCCTTCGTCCACTCACAACTTTATATAGTCAAGAATTTATTATTTCGTAAGAATATCCTATTGTGAAAATTTAATGATGATCGGTCCAGTAGTTAAGACTATATTGCGATTTTTAATTTTCCTTAAAAGGGGCGTGGTCCCACCCACTTTTCTCCTGGTACGTATTCCTAACTATGCCAATACCATATGTACCAAATAGCATCAACGTAGGTCAAAAAATGCCCAAAATATGGCGATTTAAATTTTTAGGTTATATGGGCAGTGCCACGCCCCTTTGTCAAACAAAAACTTCATATAGCCTTTTATTCTTTCCAGATTCATAGTAAAATGCTGTGAAAGTTTCAGGAAGATCGGTCCAAGGGTTTGGCCTCCTATAAAGCACAAACAAACAAACAAACAGACAGACATTCATTTTTATATATATAGATTGAAAGCAGATTTATTATAATTAAAGTAAAATGGGGCGAAAAAGGGGGATTTGGTAATAAAAAATCTATGGCTACCTTACCTGTAGATAAAAACTATATAAAACTTTAGGTAAATACATATTACAAAAAAAGTATTTTGTATAGCAAACATTGTTAGTGGTATAAGTAAGTATCTGAATTAAAAAAGGGGGCGGTGAAGTGGGCGTGGTTAATAGTAATATGGCGACGTTAACAGTATTAAGAGCAATATACTACCAAATAAAAAATAATCCGTTGGAAGGAACAAATTTGTACATAGAACAAAAAGTTTAAAACTTAAATTTGGCGTGAAAAGGGGCGTAAAAGGGGGCGTGGCGTAAGAAATGTTTATTTCTACCTCGCCTGGAGTATAATGTGTATACAATTTGAAGTAAATCTGTTAAAAACTATATGGGAGCCATTACATAATTTTAAAAAAGTGGGCGTAAAAGTGGGCGTGGTCGAAAAAGTACCCTATTAATCATGCCAGAGTCACAGTTAAATGCTGTGAAATTTTCAGGAAGATCGGTCCAGAGGTTTGGTCTCCTATAAGGTACAAACAAACAAATAAAGAAACACACATTCCATTTTATATATATAGATAGCTTAAACCCGGCGCGTTGCTGCCGCGGCCCCGTTGCCACACGCGAATAAAATGTTATCAGTGAAATTGTATGTGTAAATTGTGGTCGAATACTCAATTCCATGGCTGTGCGACCTATAACTCAAAAGCTGTAGAATTTCTCAAATTTTGGTTGCATGGGAGGTGACACGCCCCCTTGTCCAACGCCATACAAAGTTATCAGTAAAACTGCATGTGTAAATTGAGTTCGAATTCGATATCGCAAATTTGGGTTGTATAAGAGGTGCCACGCCCCTTTGTCCAACTCCCATAAAATTTTATCAGTAAAACGCCACGTGTAAATTGTGGTCGAATTTCGAATTCCAAGGATGTGCGGCCTATAACTCCAAAGCTATTCGATATCGCAAATTTGGGTTGTATGGGAGGTGCCACGCCCCGTTGTCCAACTCTCACAAAATTTTATCTGCGAAGCGGCACGTGTAAATTGTCGAATACCGAATTCCGAGGCTAAGCGGCTTATAACTCCAAAGATATTCGATATCGCAAATTTGGGTTGTATGGGAGGTGCCACGCCCACTGTTAGTAGGAGGTTGAAATATACTTTACGACCTATTCTCATACCTACAAAATATACATACAAAATTTCATGAAAATCGGTCGAGCCGTTTCGGAGGAGTTCGATTACGTACCCCGTGACAGAAGAATTTTATATATTAGATAATGTTATCCAAACCACCATTTATACATTATTTCATACCCGCTTCAGTAGAATCCATAAATACTTTGTTTAAAAAAATTTGGGAAAAAACTATCAAGTTTTTAATATACAGCTAAACAACTAGCAACTTAAACAAAAGTTCAACAAAAGTTCAAAGACCAACTCAAGAGAGCTGTACAAATTTTTTGATAAAGGCAATGTGAAAAATAACTAGTGTCCGTTATTCTTAGATTATTTGACAATGTGAATATAGTTTTTTTTTAAATCGACATTTGATAAAATTGAATTTTGGCCGCTTAAATTGATTAAATACCCCTTAGTGCGACTTTTCAGTTTTTCAACTGTGAAAAAAAGAAAGGAGAAGTGAGTTTGACCAAAAAATTGATATGGAACCAAAAAGTGTGGTTTGGAGATTTTTTTAGAAACGCAGCGAAAACAAATCGAATTGTAATTTTTGAAAAAAAAAAAATATTAAGAGTGCCGGAAATTCGTCAAACTTAATGGGACACATAGGAAATGTCCACAAAACAACTTAGCTTATTCTATATTAAAACAGATAACAATTAAACAGATTAACTGTTTTATTCTGTAAAACGAAAATGCACACCAACGACAAGCAAGAAACGGGAAGCAATATAATTTTGTATAGAAAAAAGTAGTGCTTCTCGTTTCTTGCTCTGCTTCGTGATACAGAATAATGCAGTAAGTTTCACAAATGAAGCAATTTCCTTCAGTAATTCAGATTTTTTAAGGGTTCTTTTATGATCATCTCCCACATTTTCTCCATATAAAATTAAATTACGTTTTAAGTTATATCGAGACAATATTAAATCAAATGAAATAGACGACAGACCTGCAATCAAGAGTTTCTCTAAAAAACCTACAAATTAAAAGAGTTTTGTATGATTAAAAAATTAAAATTTTTATGATTTATATTGTTTTACAAATAAGTTTTTGACCTTATTCAATAGCCCGTTAAAAACATTATTAGCTCAGTTATAGTAAATGATTTTAAATTTTGTACAATTTTGCACTAACATATTTTGTAGCGAAGTAATATCTGTAAAATTCTATGCTAATCGATGCATCGATACATCGATGTATGCCCTCCGATGCATCGAAAAATATCGATGTACATTTCGGTGCATCGAATCAAAGAAATACATCGATGTATTTTTGCCACTAACATCCCTATATCAATTACAAAATACTATTTCATTCATTTGGCCAAATTCTCGTAAAAATTTTCTTTTGTTAAGTTAGTCCTTCAGTATCCAGGAAAAATTTTACTTATTGCCTAGCAATTAATATAATTTAACTTCAAAGTGGCTGTGGAATTTCTAGGCAGGAGAGTACAAAAGATCAGCTTCAATCATCTGCAAAGGGAGTAGTCCAAAGTAGCCTAAAGTAACCGCAAATAAAACTTTCGAAAGCTCTTATCACCGCCTGCCCTAAGATCACCTTCTTGTCAAATATGACATAATTGTTATTTCTATGTTTTTTCCTCCAGCAGTAATACAATAATTTAATGGTGATGTAAGTCGGACATCAAATCAACACGTTGAAACTCATTTCAAAGTTTTATATATTTCAATTTCAAAAATATCACAATGAAGTCATTCCATTTTAAGCACTGTCATTAAATTTGTAATCCTTTTAATTCCCGCAGAGGTTAGGTTTGCCTCTTACCTCGCTTTTAGCATCTTTATTCCATGCAATTTTCATTCAGCGCTGGCCGACACTTCATTCAACCCCGAAAATCACTTCATTATAAAAAAAACACAAGTAGCGCATCCCTCGGGCAAAGATAAATGCAGCTGATATCGTTACATCGCAAGCATACTATAAAATTAACCCTATAATTAGTGCTTGGCCAGATTCTTAGCGGAGAAGTCAACACTTTGCTGCAGCGGTAGAGTTCCATACACTTGAAATTTGGGAGCTACTCAAGCACTCTCGATGCTCTCGTGCTCCAAATTGGAGCCTATCTCTCTTTATTGCTCTCAGTTGCGCTCACTAAATTTCTCTCCATATTGGCGTTTCTCTCTCTCTCTCTCTCTCTCTATCTCTTGATGGGGAATTTTTATGTCTTTTGATTGGCCGTTTGTATTTAACTGCTTTTTCACACATCGTGCGAGTCAACAGATACAAATAGTATCTGTATTTCTTCGGTTCGGCATGCTTTGGCCGCTTTTGGTTTTATTGTAATTGTTGTGGTGTTGTATTTTAGCTGTTATTATTACTAGCTATCTTGGTTTTATATGTTTTAAAGTCGGTATAACTTTATACTTACGGTTTTTCTTTGCGCTGATGGCAAAAACGTTCACATAACTTAATGTTCAGTGCAGGCCAACTGAACAACCCAAACGCACATCTGGTGCGCATGCGTAGCCAAGATCAGCGATCTGCTTTTTGTGCGTCTTCCTTAATGATGAGCTACTAGAAGAAACTGCCAGCGTTGTTAAGTTGTTTTGCTTTAGCTGTGTCTGCGATGTTGGAGATTCCTGCCGCAGGCGTTCTTTGGCGCATTTCATTCATAAAATCCAGCCAGCAACCAACCAACATCATGCTGACGACTTGTCCTGTTTAATTCAAGCATTACCTATTCTAGATATTATACATAGCTGCCACATGGGTTAAAAAAGAGCTCGCCACATTCTTAGTTGGCGAGACACTTGTTGCTTGCTGCTGCTGTTTGCTGCCTTCATCAAGTTCGATTATGAAATAGTGCTGTTAAACGTTGAAGATATGTTTGTATGCAACAGCATGAATGCATTTTACTTGAGTCTTTTAACGCGAAATCTTTATCATAACAACACGATTGCCACCATGCAACAACAATTAAAGCAAAATATTTCGATCATCTATGTGCCGATCGTATCATTGCCTCGCTTAAATGTACAACAAGTGTTGAGCTAGCTGCCAAATATGTAGCCAGTATTTTGTGCTGTGGTGCATGTTCAAGTCCCTAGTGTGTTCTTTTGCATTCAGTTCATCTGTCCATCTATTATCTATTAACCTGGGAGTTTCACGGTATGTTTCTGTGGCAAAGTCAGACAATCTTAGCTCGCCAAAGCTAATTAAAAGCGAAGAAAAGGTGTGAAAATATTTTACTGTAAATTAACCGCAGGAATTTTTCAAGTTACTTGCTAATTAATTTCCGATAATATTATATTTCCGGAAATATTTATTTAGCGATTAAAAATTGCACAAATTTTACGACGCCTCAAGCATAGCGATAGAATGTTCGGAGCTAGCGTTGTTAGCTTATTTAGATATGGAAAAGTAGTTGCGGGAAAGATGCTGTTAAGCTGGGTGTTTGGAGAGCGTTTGGTTGTTATGATGCTTTGCCATTCACGGAATAGTTTTTCAATATGTATAACAATATTTAAAAGTGTTCCTAGGCGTCAATATTTAATATTTGTTAATATTAAACCTAATATTTAAACGTAATTAGCGCTACTATTTGTTTTTGCATAGAAGATGAATATTGCGTTAATTGTTAAAAGTAACGCAGTAACGCAAAACCGCATCAAAATATATTTGATTCATGCTTATAGTTTTCTTTAGATTTGCATGCTTTCTAGATACTTGGAATTTAAGTAGCATCCAACTTTTCTTGCGTACCAGAAATGTGTTTGTATATCTGTGTGTTTGCTTACATTAACCTTGAACGGAATACAGTTTGACTGCATGCTTGAAGTATAAAATTGGTGCATTTTTAATGAATGCTAAAAGTATGGTCTTTGTTCAGTAATGTTTTATATTAACTAATAATTCATTATTTAAGTAATTTTAAATCAATTTATGAGCAATATGAGTTCTTTAAATCAGATATATTGTTGCAGGATTTGTTATATGATCCCATTTATATATCCTAAGTGAAGACAGCTTGCGCTTAAGACAAGACACCACAAAACTCCCCGCATTCAACAAATTGATCACATAAATCAATGCGTTATCGAACTAAGAACACAATCTTTGCTGATCAACATCGTGTTATTATATATATCATAGCATTTTAAATTACGTCATGACGCAATTGCGTTAACGCATAACGCTGACACAGTAAAATGCGTTTGGGTTGGTCAGCGCAGCAGTTTTTGATGCGTTACCCATGTCTAGCGCGATCTGCAGAAGTAATCACTTACTGAGCGATTAGTGAGCGCTCTTTACTAAGCGATCAATTTTATCTGAACGTTGTGCTATTAAAAACAGAAACAGCTGTTTAGAGTTCTATGCCACTTAAAATCGCCGGCGTCAAATGTAACAGCGCAGTGTTGTAACGGAAAACGGCCAACTTCGCGACACGAACAAAATATATTTTGCGGAAAAACTAAACTTAAAAAATAGCAACAGGAGAATCATGTGGTGAGAATTAAAGAAAATCTTGGTAAATTTAGTAAATGTATAGATATACTATGAGCGTCAAAAGTGAGTCAACACCTATGAATTTTTTGTTTCTCTCTAGAATATGAGATCTTTTGACGCTCATAGTAATTTGTCGGTTTTTCAGTTATTCAGGAAGATCCCAGTGCAAAGAGTGCGTTGCAGCTTTGGAGCCCGGAGAATACAAAACTGATGCTGCAATTGTATTTTGAAGGTAAAGAAAAATTTCGTGATCCCAAGTTCAAAAAGAAAGCTTCCCGCGGATGACAGACGATATATTGGACAGAAAGATGAGAAATATGAAGAAAACCTATAGGACAATTAAAGACAACACTAAAACTGGCCGGGGTCTCGTGTCATGGGAGTATTTTGCAACAATGGAAGACATTTTTTCTGACGATAAA
Source organism: Dichetophora obliterata (assembly GCA_963920525.1). Taxonomy (NCBI): domain Eukaryota; kingdom Metazoa; phylum Arthropoda; class Insecta; order Diptera; family Sciomyzidae; genus Dichetophora; species Dichetophora obliterata. The sequence continues at coordinate 267,059,955 of OY986435.1, read as the reverse complement.
ACCATCAACATTGGGCCTACTATTTCTTCATTTGGCATGCAAGAAGGTAGCGAAATACTGCATGAAAATCTGATTTCGAAAAACGCATGTGCTTTTCAACAGTCAACCAATTCGGGCAGTGTTTTGCTTGATGAAGATTCAGTCGGTAGCTGTTCAATTTCTCGAAAAGAGAAAGAAGGTTTTTATGGCCAAAGAAAGTCACCATCAAAGATAAAAAATGATTACGATGGAGAAACAGCGGACAGAGGCTATTGATAGCTTAAATGCCAAAATAGATGAAGCAAACAAAATCCAAAAAGAACGAAACGATTTGCTTCAACAATTTCTAGAGAAATTTGGTTAATTTTTTGACTTAAAGAAGCTTTGTCCGCCCATGGTTCTAATTACTGCATTCTTGAACGAGTGAAATCTATAAATCCTTGAACGAGTGAAATCTATAAAATTTACGCTGTAAATCGGATAGATTTTAGTCGACCGCAAATATACGCGGTATTTCTTATTAAATTTTTGTGTAAATTTTTAAAAATTAAAAAATTTTCCGATCAACAGATTAGAAATTTTTTTAACTGTAACAAATCATTCCAGTATCACTTTGATATTGAATATATCAATTCATAGTTTTAGCCAGTGGTGCCAACTACACGGAAAGTACGGATTTCTACGGGTATTTAAGCCTTACACACATAACGGACAACAGTGGCAAATAAGGTAAGTCTACGAATTTTTAAGAATATCACACAGAATTTTCGTATATTTCCATTTTTTTCACCAAATTTTATGTCAAAAATTTTGGAATGGTAAAAAAAATGTACTTACCACTAGATATTTGATTTACATAATTTGTTAAAACTTTGCGCTTATCAACACTTGGAAATAAAAACTGTTTTAAGAAATCTAATTTCGAAGAGAGCCATTTGAGGCGAGTGTATACAGCTTTACCCATTAATGCTCACCACCAGAACTCGTTGAGTTTATTTTTAGAAATTTTCGGCATTAATTTATATTAATTTTAGACGGTAAACTCTAAAGTTTAAGAAAAAATTGAAAGGATTTGGGTGTGGCGAAGTGTGAAACGTATAAGAACATAAACGTAAAAGGGAAAAAAATTAGAAAAAATTAGAAATTGGAAACTGTTCATTTCGTAGCGCAGCCGTTCAACTCTAACCTAATGCATTTTTTAAATAATATTCTCTTTCTTCTTGATGTTCATATAAAAAAAAATAACTCACCTGAGTGAAATTTTTCACTTTTCTTTGAACTACTGCAGTTAAAACTGACTGGAAAAATAAACAAAACGGCTTTAAAGGTAAGTTTTATAATTTTTATGGAAAAAGCATATTTTTTGGCTTTCTCACACTGTTGGAAGCAAAAGCTTTACAGTGGCTGCGAATTTTTGAAAAATGCTTTCATATGTCATATGACATATCATGCGTTGTCATTAATGGGTTAGAACAAACTTACAGTGCCTGTAAAATGATTGCCAAAGTTATTGTATTTATAATGATTATAGATTTAAAAAATCGAATGTTGCTTTATGTTATGTTTGGCATCACTGGCTTTAGCTGTGAAATTATAAAAGATTATTCGTCAGTATAACAGTTTCAAATACCGCACATATTTTTAGGCATATGTTGAAATTAAGAAGAGAAAAAGCAACATAACAATAATAATTATATGCAAACTTTAACACGCTATAACTTAAAATATATAAATTTTTAAAAAATAAAAAGTCCATTTTGCACATCCACACGTCTAAGCTTAGCAAACCATGCTAAATTTATTTAGATTGGATTTGTACTTACAAAACTTATGCCGTACAAAATTTGCGTTTGCGTAATATATATAAGATTGTAAACTGTAGCCAAGACCTATCTTGAATCTCTCCTTAGATTCGCGGTTCCATTCAAATTCTTACAGATGTCTACCAAGGATGCTTTTACCGGTACCGCTAAGAACTGAAATGGTCTATGTGAGACTTCGTCAGAGGCAAGCAAATCAACCTAACCTAACCGTAATATTTTCAATCGATTTTAGTTTAGTGTAGTTTAATTTATTTGAAAGTCATTAGATACAAAAATCCTTACAGACTAATTTAAAGAAAAGTTCATATTAAATGACAATTTTATGAATTACAATTAATAAAATAATCTTAATACTATGATAAGAAAATACTATTAACAAAGTTTTTTAAAATTTGTTTAAGAACAAAGAGATCAGATTCATGAGTTGTATACAGCTCATTAAATAGAGTTAAAGCCCTAGTTATTGGGTCATTTAAGGCGTAATTGGTTTTACAATATTTTACATAAAACAATTTTGATTTTCTTAAATATCTTAATGGAATATTAAAAGTAATAAGCTCTAAAAGAGATGGACAGTCTAGTTACCAGAAACAATATCAAATACAAAAATTAATGATGAAATTTTGTGTCTAGATTCAAGAGACTTAAGTCCCAAAAGCATTAACCGCGAATTATAAGGTGGAAATGGATCATGAAAGTTAAATGACCGCAAAGATATCTGGTAAAATTTTTTTGAAGTCTTTCCAATCTAAGAGATATTGAGATAACGTATGGTGAATAAAATCTGGACAATTGTGTCGTTTAAAAAATAACATATATAAAATGTTTTAAAAGTAGTGGTAAAGATTTATTTTAATATTTTGAAATGTAAACTAATTTTACAAAAACATGTTTACTCAGGGCTTTTCGTATTTATATATATTATTATATATACAATATATAATATAAATATACGTATATTTTGAGGCAGTGTCCTCATCGACTCCTGAATTCCACTTGTGTCGATATTCTTGAGCTCCTTTCTTATTTTATATATTAGGCAGCCTGTATTTTTTCCTGCATATCCCTTGCTGTACACACTTCTCTTCAAATTCGCCCAAAAAGTTTCAATTGGTCGTAGTTGTGGAAAATTTAGTGGGTTATAATCCTTGGGTTCAAATTCAATACCACACTTTTCTTTTAATCTTGCAAGGTTACCTTTGCATAATGCGACTATGCTAAATCTGGCTAGAAATCTATTTTATCGCGGCAATGATATTTCTTGATAAAATTTTGAAGTGCAGGCATACATTTTTCTGTATAAGTTTGAGCAGAGACCGCTAAGCCGCCTTTGAATAAAATCGGTTCACTGATACCACACTCGCTGGTTGCCAACCACAATAAAAATTTTCCTGGAAACTTTGTATTCTGGATATATTTTACTTTGCCTGGTGCTTTGTGATTGTTAGACTCGAAATAATGTTTTGGCTGCCATTCGTTACCTTCCACAGTGAAATAACTCTCATCATCCATCACACACATGTAAGAAGCAGTTGTTGCAAAGTATTTTCAATAAAGCGCTCTCAGCCGAGATTTTATAACTTGTATTTGCTTTGTCCTTACTGGCGGCCGTAGCCTAGTGGGTAGAGTGCGTGGCCCCTAAGTTAAAGAACCGCGGTAGCCCGGGTTCAATTCCAGCTCAGACAGAAAGTTTTTCAATTGAATTAGTTTTTCTGTTCGGTCGTCACCTCTCTGCAGACAATGGCAAACCTCAGAGAGTAAAAATTGCCATGTAAAGCTTCTTGAGAACATAAGCCGTTTGGAGTCGGCATAAGACACGTAGGTCCAGTTCTCGGTCATTTGTGATCAAACATTTAATAACACGCACAACACAATTGATCAGTAGAAGCTAGGTCAAAGTCCTTCCAAGGGCTGAAATGGCCAGTTTATTTATTTATATTATTTGCTTGTCCGTAGCAGCTGGCTTGCTTTGTCTTTTTTTAATTTGTACGTCCATAGATTTTTTATAGTATTTTTGTCCACATCATATTTTCTTCCCAACGCCGGTAAGATTTTGCAATCCGACCCACTGTATCGGCTTTCAGCTGTGCACAAACCTTGCTGTTTTGTAAAACACACATTTTACCGGAATCCATTTTTCTTTCTATTTTTTTTTTTTTATTTCTAAAATTTTGAATTGTCTTATATATAGTTGATTTTTTATATCCCATGTCTTTGAAATGGTGAAAAATTTAATTTTTGCTCTTATTGTGATATTTTTCACAAAAATTACAAATGATTCTTCGACGCTCCAACTCGTTCAATGACATTTTCACAACTAAATGGAAATAATATGCGAATATTTTTATGCCACGTGATCAATGACATGTACCGTTACATTTTTGCATTAAAAGTTGTCGTTGCTAGTTTCCAGAAATTTATATATTTACTGTGGAACACGTGTCTCGATTTCATTCACCATACGTTATAAAATGGACTCCAAATAATGGAAGCATATTCCAATCTAGAGCTCACAAAGGAATTATATAACATTTTTAGAGTAAATAGATCGGAAAAACCGGTGCTGTTTCTTCGTTTAAAGGCAAGTAATGAGAGGCCTAGGTATGAGGGCATTTACATGGTGGGTAAATGTAAATTGTGACTCGAAAATAATCCTAAGATCGCGGATTGTAGAAACGGCTTGAATTTTAGAGTCTAAAGCATAGTACTCTGTTCAGTTTCATGTGAAATTCCACTCAAATATCTATACAAAATATGTCAGCTGCGAAACAAGCGTGGAAATTTTCACAACATTTTCGTCAGAGCAGTACTCTGTTCCGTAGCGTGAAATTAAAGCAACATGTTTCTGAGCAACATTTTTTCACCACAATTTAATTGTACTGCCTATTTATTTTGAAGTGAAAAAAAGAGATAGATCATATGAAATCTCCCAACTTATTCTCTGAGTCTCTCTGAGAAACGTTGCCATAGGAATTCCTCGCAACACACTTTAATTCAGAAATTTCACGCAACAAATAAATAGATGTTGCCAGCGAAATTTCACGCAAACGAACAGAGTACTTGGCTTAAAAAAAATAAGTGTTGCATAAAGTGTTTAAAGAGAGTTTAGAGAGGGTGATATGAAATAATTTTGAATAGTTTAAAGTAAGGCCATTCAATTTACTCCAATTTAAAACTCTAGAAATGTCGTCTTGCAAATCAGCAACATCAGCATGATATTTTCTTGAATAATTTTTGATCATCCGCATACAATAGAAAACGAAAGCTCGTAATGTACTTAGAAATATCGTTTATGAATAAAATGTAAAACAAAGGGCCTAGGATACTACCCTGAGGAACAGCTGAGGTAGTAACGAATTCAAAGGACTTAATATTGTTTATACACACAAAGCATGTTCGACAAATAAGATGCAATCCAATTTAGGAAAGTTAAATGAAAGCCCATTTTTGATAGCTTCCAAAGTAACAACTTATGCGAGACTCTGTCAAATGCTTTGGGGCAATCAGTATAGATCACGTCAACTTGATAACCCAGTTCAAACGATGATACACAGAGCTCCGACAGTAGAGCAAAATTTGAAACAGTGGAGCGACCAGCAGCAAAACCATGTTGTTCAGGGCAAAATAATATTTAGTTAAAAATGTTAATTTCACCTTAATAATACCCTCAAAGAGTTTAGATACATTTGATAGTTTACAGATTGGGCGGTAGTTTTCTACATTGTTTTTAATTCCAGATTTAAAAATAAGAGTAATAGATGAATTTTTCCAACACTTAAGAAAATTCTCTTCAGATAAAGATTTACTAAAGATATCACGCAGAGGAACAGCTAAGACATGTGTGCATTTCAGGAAAATAATTGTAGCAAAACCATCAATATCTTCTTTTAATTATGTTTTCATATCTAGTATGGATTCAATGACGTCGTCAACTGACCCAGACATGGGCCCAATATCAGTAAAAGGTTCAATGGAATTCTCATTAAAATTTGTGGAAGAATCATTGTCTAGAAGGAAATTGGACTTGAAAAACTTAGCATAAATATTTACTGTATCAGCAATGCTAACTGAGGTATTATCATTTAAATACAATGGAGTGGGAATTTGCGAACCACCTCTCTAAGACTGAACAAAATTCCAAAAAGATTTAGGGTTGGATTTTATGTCAGATTCGCATCGCAAAATCTACTGTTTGTACAAAAACATAGTTAGAAAATCAAATTCGCGCATAAAATGTAAATAATTTGCCTTGTATGTAGGCTCATTAGTAGCCTTAAATAGCTTTAAAAACTTATATCGTAAATTTTTGAGTTTTTTTAGACCCCTTTTATACCAGGGAAGTTTATGCTTAGTTTGAGGAAGGCGAGGAATAAAAACATTGCAAAAAGATGAAAGATACTTTTTAAATAAACTATAACATATGATAAACTATAGCATTATTACCACCAAATAAAACGCAACAATTTACATAATACAGTACATTATTTAAGATGTTAAAATCATATATATTAAAGTTATACTTTACAGAAGAAAGAAGTTCTGACAGATATAGCTCGGCTTAAAAATAACAAAGCCCCGGGAGCTGATAGCTTACCTGCTGAGCTGTTTAAGAACGGAGGCGAAGCTATATTTAAATGCATTAACGAGCTTCTTTGCAGAATATGGTCGGAAGAATGCATTCCGAACGATTGGATTCTCAGTGTGCTCTGCCCAATCCACAAGAAAGGCGATCCCACTATCTGTGCCAATTACCGTGGGATAAGCCTTCTTAATATCGCATGTAAAGTCCTGTCGAGAGTTTTATGTGAAAGATTGAAGCCCATTGTAAACGAACTGATCGGACCTTATCAGTGTGGCTTCAGACCTAGAAAGTCCACCATCGACCAGATTTTCACGCTACGACAAATCTTGGCGAAGACTCAAGAAAAAAAAGTCGACAACCACCATCTTTTTGTTGACTACAAAGCCGCCTTCGACAGCCTAATAAGGAAGCACCTGTACTCCACCTGAATACCATGTCTGAATTTGGTATTCCTGCAAAACTAATACGACTTTGCAGGATGACACTGAGCAACACCAGCAGCGCAGTTAAAATCGGGAAGGACCTCTCCCCACCATTTATTACCAAACGACGTTTCAGACAAGGTGATTCCTCATCGTGCGACTTTTTCAACCTAATGATGGAAAAGATCATCCGAGCAGCTGATCTGAGACGTAGTGGCACAATATTCTACAAGAGTGTTATGCTGCTTGCGTATGCTGATAACATAGATATCATTAGTCATAATACGCGCGAAGTCAGTGCAGCATTTTCCAGATTAGAAAGAGAGTCAAGTCGAATGGGTCTGGCAGTGAATGCAGATAAGACGAAATACTTGGTGTCAACAAACAAACAGTCCCAGCGTCTTGGAATCTACGTTACCGTTGATAATACGTCCTTCAAGGTTGTGAAGGAGTTCGTTTATCTGGGATCCAGCATTAACTCAACCAACGACATCAGCATTGAGATCAAACGAAGAATAACTCTTGTCAACAGGTGTTACTTTGGACTCAGTAGGCAATTGAAAAGCAGAGCCCTCTCTCGACGAACGAAAATCACGCTCTATAAATCGCTCATCATGCCCGTCCTACTTTATGCATCACAAACCTGGACGCTGAGCAGTTCAGATGAAAAGACTTTAGGAGCATTCGAGAGAAAGATTCTTCGTAAGATCCACGGACCAATCTGCGTCAATGGCGAGTACCGAATACGGTGGAATGATGAACTGTATGAGCTGTACGCTGACATCGACACAGTCAAGCGCATTAAAATCGAGCGGCTTCGCTGGCTTGGTCATGTTCGGCGCATGAAAGACGATGCTCCAGTGAAGAAAATATTCTATTCGGTACCCAGCGGCGGTCAACGCAGAAAAGGACGACCGCATTTTCGTTGGAAAGACCAAGTAGACGACAACCTGACGAAGCTTGGAATTTCCAACTGGCGCCAGCAAGCGAAAGACAGAAATGACTGGCGCAAATTCTTAGATGAGGCCAAGAACGACACACGGTTGTAGCGCCAAATAAGCAAGCAAGCAATTAAAGTTATACTTCTTTGTTTCTGGATGTGTGTCAAATAACTTATTACTACTAATTACTACAACAAGTGGCTTATGATGCATACAAGATATGGAAAGAGGATCAAGACATTCACTCATATCATATTTAATATTTGAAGATATATAAAAAAGGTCTAACAATTTATTTAAATCATTAAAGATATGATTGATATGGTGTAAATCAATACTGCAAAAGCTATCAATAAAATTTGTTTCGTAAGTCTGGTTAATATTTGTTGGAGTTAAGTCCCTAGAAATATATGTCCAAATAATTTTTGAGAGATTAAAATTGCCCATTACGCAAATGTAAGAATTAGCTTCCATAGATGAGTTAATACAAATATAGATAGATCCATTCGCAGTTAACACACGAACACAAATTTGGTCAAACAAAGTATCTGTAGTATTAAGTACCACAACGTTGAAGTCCAGTTTTCAACGCATCTCGATCCTTCCGATATGCATCAAAAATGTTGAGATAAAAAAATTCAGCATTAAAAAATTCAGGGTTAAGCCAGGTTTCAATTAGTATGTAAACATCAAATTCTTCATGAGATGTAAAATTAAAAATATCTCCAGCCTTTGTTCTCATACCAGACACATTCTGGAAATAACATTTTATATTTTTGCAAGATTTGCGTTATTGTAAGTAACCATTAGTTACATTACTCGTGTTTTCAATTTTTTTTTTTTTTTTTTTTTTGAAAATTTGTAAACATAGAGACTTTCATGTTTTCTTGCCAAAGCAATGAATCGAAAATAGCATCAATGCACTGCTCAATAACACCAAGCTTGGAAGATCTTAAAAGAGCAACTTTTAAACTCTTTTAAGGTCTTCCAAAACAGAACCTTTTTTCATGAGCTTGTGGCAGACCACGCTTTAGTCTGCAATAGATGAATGTTTGATAATATATTTAATGATGTTTTGCTCAGACATTGGGGTTAAAAGCACCAATATGGACATAAACCATTTTAGGGCTAACATTCAGCTCATGCCTTTCACTTAGATTTTGTACGATATAACCGCTTAATTACAAATTGACGAATGCAAGTTCAGTGCGAGGTGGATTCTGTTGATGACATTCGCTAGTGGCAGAGGTGGTGGTTGTAGCAGGCAACGAAGAAACCAAAGAGTGGTTTCCAGTAAAACAAATTGGGCCGTTCGGGCACATTGACCAAAGTTATTATACTAGGCCAAAAATATACTAAATTGCTAAGAAATTAACATTTCACGAAACTGAACTATCGCGCTAATTTAAGTCCACTTAATTGTAGTTTTAAACTGTTTTGTTTAGAAGCTCATGAAATTTATTTGTGTGCCAATTTTCTGGTTAATGAATTAATCGCATATTTAAATCTAGCTTCATGACTCTGTTCCAGCCAATAGAACCGAATGGTTTTGTTAAATTACATAATATGGTAATAATAATAAGGAAATACAAAACACGAAATACATCACGGAAATATAAAAAAATCTTCAAATAAAGTATGGTACTTAATCGTGGCATATTGTTTTTCACACTTAATAATGTACTGTTTCTCTTGATTGTGTCTTAGATATTTGCTCATCTGCAAAAGTCCCTGAAATTCTGATGGTTTTTATAAGCGTGACATAAACGAAGCGACTTAATCGATTTGCACTTTTTCAGTATTTATTTCCAACCAAAATCCCACTTTTTGCTAAGATAAACAGCGATACGGATCGTTAAATTATCTATGATAATGAAAAAAATATGGTGGATATAAAAATACCTAGAAAAAAAATGTCAACATTTTCATTTATTTTATGATGATCGCATGACTGCGCTGATCATCTTTAAGAATTCTTATTTTAAAGTTTTTTTTTAGTGGTATTAAATTAAAAATTTTTATTTGCATAGCTGGCTAATACTAAGCATGAAAACCCCTATAAAAAATAAATGTTTAAATAGTTCCCACTTCATACCGTGCGAACGTCTTGCCTAGTTGTAGCTGCTGAAATAAATCATCTTCAATGTAACAATAAGTTGCAGCAACCATTAAAAGAAACTTATTGTTAAACAAAATGTTGTCAACTAGGAACAACAGTTTAAGCAACAACAACAACGCCACTAACAGCAACAGCAACCGCGAGCAGCAGAAGTTGAAGAAGAATTATGTTTGCACTGCCAATTATAACAAATACGATTGCAAATAAATCAAACTACGGCAATAACAACAACATAAAAGAGCGCGCAAAGCATGGCAGAGCAACGATAGCAACAGCAAGTTGCCAACACCACTAGCCACAACAGCAACAACAACAACAACATTTTAGGCTGACTTCAACAATGGCTGATAGCTCATAAACTGTAAGACACAAATATTTACAACAAAACAAGCCAACAGAGCTTTGTTTGTTAAGTCAACGATTGGCAACGCTATGCCAAAAAATGTCCAACTAACTTGGCCAATGCTAGTTGAATAGTTTGAGAATTTAGTTTGGAAGCATAGCTTTATTCATTATTCTACGAGTAATGGTATGAGAATAGGCAGCAGCAGCAGAATTTTTGATGATTATGACAATTTTATGGCGATTAAGCCTGCATGGTATATGTGTCGTTGTTGTTTTTGCTCTTGTTGTTGTTGTTGTTGTTGTTGTTGTTGTTGCAGATTCTCGAACAGAGGCGTTCATATGCTTGATATCAGCAACTTTGTGTTGCTATTGTTACTCTTCTACTGTTAAGTGTAGCAACTTAAGGCCAAAATGTTTTGACTTGTTTTGGCAATTGTTGACAATAGAAACTACAAATTGACAATGTGTATGAAAGAAATATCAACGATTTTGTAGCAGGCGGACAATGTTGCACAGTGGGATCAATAGATGAAAAAAAACCATACATACATGTTAGAATTCGCCTGAGTGCAGCTGCTTTGAAGTTTGCACAAATCGAGTTCGTTTCTTAAGTCTTTCGTTTGCTATACTTCAAGCTGTAGCGAAGGAAAAACAAGAGATAGCAAAAATAAATACACTTCACCGGTAGCTTGTTTCTGTAACGCGTAACGATCGCAGTTACCGCCTCATATTACCGATTTGACGTCGCTCTGACGTCACTCTCATCTGAAATGTTTCTGTATGAATTTGAATCGACTTCTGTTCAATTCGTTTGTTTCAAATCGATAAATTAATGTACTTCTTTTAATACTTACAGTTACAATTTGCATAGTTGTGATGTTCTAAAAATGAAGGTAAATGATAAAAAGCTACACGGAGAAAACTGTTTGCTAAATTTTGTGGTTTTGCTAAAAATTGTGGTTAAGCAAAACTTGCTCTTGATTCTCAGCCACTTCAAAATTATACTAGATTTCAGCAAAAACTAATCAAAATTTGCTGTTCCAGTTTATAATAACTAAGCAAATTTTTGATTAAACTCAAGCAAAATTAATAATACAGAAACTACAAATTCATCACAAAATTTTTGATTCAATTCAAGCAAAATTTATAATAACTAAGCAAATTTTTGATTAAACTCAAGCAAAATTTTGCTTAGTTATTATAAATTTTGCTTGAATTGAATCAAAAATTTTGTGATGAATTTGTAGTTTCTGTATTTTTATTTAAAGGACCTGCCTCAACTATTTTGCCGGCGCTTAAAAACGCCACTGGCTCTAATGATTATCCTCCTTCTTTTAAATTACAGCTGGCATAAAAATATGCACTTAGGCTTTCAAAAATTAGAAGTCAGCTGATTAAAGCTATTAGGAATAATGATCTTTATTTCGAAAAGTCAGTGCTCATAAAGCTAATTAACGGTATTCTTAAGTTTCTAAATCATGTACAAAAATGTGCATAATATTAATACATAGTGTTCAAGAATATAATAACTTAAAAGTGCGTGAGTGAAAAGTAAATATTAACTTAATGTGTAAGTGCGTAATGCAAATAAATGTAACCAATATAATAAACAATAAAAGTGCACGAGTGAAAGAAACAAAATATTAACTTAGTGCGAAAGTGCGTAATGTAAAATAAATATATATAACCACGGGTCATTGTGCGTGGTGAATAACAATATAGATAGTTCAATATTACAGTGTAATCAATAAGTTTGAGTACAGTTGGTTGCTTAATTCGGTGCACACAACAATTTGCTTAGTTATTATAAACTGCAAAAGCAAATTTGCATGGAAGACCAAATTTAGATTAGTTTTTGCTGAAATCTAGCATTTTTTGAAGTGGCTGAGAATCTGAGACAAAGAAGTGGTTGTGATATATTGCAAAAATGTCCTTAATGCTAACGTTGTCAGTCGTTCTAGTGCAGTGTCGGGCAGCTTTGCACACCTATACTTTCTCATCTTGAGTATGTATTAATGAGAGCTTTAAAGCTCACACTGAAAACAAAGTAGTGCTAAAGCGCTTTTTGCAGGAATCTTACAAGGCATTATGAGATATTTTTTTGCTTGGATTTGTATCGCGAAATTAAATAAATAACTAGTGGAATGAATGTCAAAAGGAAACAGACTGACAGATGGATAATGTGAAATACAGATAAGCAGACGGTAATATATAAAGGGAGGCTAATAGTAAAAGACAAATATGTTTTTTATTGTGCTTATGTTGCTTATTGTGTTTTGCCAAGGCCAAACTGACAGCGCAAGATGCTTTCATTATACCTACTTGGAACTGAGCACTAGATGATATGATATGTGGACATGTCGCTTTTAAATAATTAATTAATTTCTCCATCGTACGCCCCACAATTACCTTATATTGGCTATGCAAATTATCGTAATGCCTTGTAATGCATAATTTTTTTAATGTTACCTCTGATGCCACGCCATGTCGTTATTTTCTAAAAATAAAAAACATTTTCATACATACTTCCAAAAATTTTGCATACATAAAATTTTATACAGTGTAATCTTACGTTATATCTGTGTCGATGAGCAATAACAGCTTAAGTCTTATTTCAAAGTTTCCAGAAATCTTGCTTCAAAGTTTTCAATCGCCATATAAGTTTTATGAAAGGGTCTTTTGTTTTTGCGTCATATCTTTGGCTAAGGTCATGCTAGAAGTTCTAAATTTTGTCTGTTTGTAATGATATATACGTGGAACACAACTATATCAATAACTCAGTTCTGTCTTAAATCGACTTAAGCTGTTATTGCTTATCGACACAGATGTAATAAAATATATTCAAGAAACACGCAAGCGTAGATCTTATCCGCTTGACATTCGCTTGAACACTGAAGCTTTGATCGTTCTGTAGGTGAGATAAATACATATTTACTGCACAAACACAATCTTAAGTGTGCAAAGCTGCCCGACACTGTTCTAGTGGATCAGGTATTGAATTTATTAATATATGTGTATCAGACAACAATAATAAAATTCTAGTTTCATGTGTGTATAATCCTAGTAAATGTTTCTCTGTTGAGAAATCTCATTTCTAACGAACTGCTTAAACAATTATTGTATAACAACATATCTTCCTGAGGATTGTCTGTTGTAAATGATTCTATGCCCACTCGCTTCTCCAATAACACAACTCCTAGTCTTTTTGACTATTTTATTGTTTCTGATCCGTCTGTTTCAGCTTCTGGTAATAGTAATACTTTGCCACTTTTAAATCCTTTCTTGGGTCAAACCTTTAATTTTTCCCCGGTGGTTGAGGTTGATGTAGGTAAATGTGTGTTGCAAATCAAGTTAAATGCAATGGATGCTGATGGTATTCCCATAAAGTTTATTTAAATCTTACTGCCCCACATTATAAGCCCTCTTACTCACATTATTAATTCATGTTTCATGTCGTCATCGTTCCCTGACTTATGGAAAGTCGCCATTGTTCTTTCAATAGCAAAGAAGCAAAATCCATCTGGTTCCAATGATTTTAGGCCTATATGTATCCTTTCACCGTTAGCAAAAATTTGTGAAAAAATTATGGCTCAACAAATTACACACTACTTAGTCAATAATAACCTATTATCTATGTTTCAATCTTCTATCTATTATCTACGTTTCAATCGTTCTATTATCTACGTTTCAATCGTTTTCGTGCTGGGCATAGTTGTTCGTCTGGGGTTGTTATTGATGATATACGGCCACTTTATGGTGAGGGGTCTATGACGCTTTTGATAAAGTAAATCATCAAATACTTAGGGTATTCATAAGGTGTGCTATCATGTCATAATGTCATATTGTCCTAAGATTTTACACTAGTTTAAACATTTTATTGTTGCCATCCATATAAACAAGTACTAATATATAAGTACTCTGAAAACTATGTTTATTGAAGTGTCGTAATCAAACAGCTATTCCTTGCTTGCATTTATTTATGTTGTAAATTTTAGTCGTAAAATTTTAAGACAATATGACAATATGACATGAGAGCACACCTTGTGAATACCCTAATTGTGTCGTAAGCTTAAGTCATTGTTTGGTTTCTGTCAAAGTGCCGTTAATTTAATATCCAGCTACTTGTGCAATAGGTTTCAAAAAGTTAAAATTAGTCAATTGTCGTCAGGGTACAAACCCGTCTTAAATGGTGTCCCTCAGGGTTCTATACTTGGCCCCCTTCTATTTTCTATGCTTTTAAATGACATTTTTTCTGTTTGTAATCATGCAACTGTTCACGCATACGCTGATGATATCCAGTTGTATCTTTCACGTAGAACTGGCCTCATTGATGACCTTCGATGCAGGTTGTATGCAAACCTCAATTATGTTAATGAATGGGCTAGAAGCCCAAGAATGATCTTATACTTAATTCTTCCAATTCTTCCAATATGTTCTCGCTGTTTGTAAGGTTAAGTCTTGCTTAAATGGTGTTCCTGATTTCTTTATTGGATCTAATAAGCTTATTGTTGTGTCGAAAATTATGAATCTAGGCTCTCATTTAAATTCTTCTCTGTCATGTGGCTACCATGTTAATAGTGTTGTAAGTAAAGTGTATTATGTTTTGCGTAACCTAAGATTATCTGCCAGTGTAACTCCAGTTGATATTAGGCGTAAGTTGGTAACTCAACTTTTCTAAGCGGTTATATCTTTTTCTGAAATAGTGTATTGTAAACTAGATTGCTCGTCCCAGTTAAAGCTTTAGATTGCGTTTAATTATGCCACGCGTTATGTTTATGGTCTTAAAATATATGATTGTCTTTCCAGTTTCCGAAATGCAATACTTGGTTGTGATATAATTGCTTATCTTATGGCGAGAAACTGCATTTACCTTCATAAGTTAATCTATGATAAAACACCTGGGTAATTGAATGATAAACTCATGTTTGGCATGTCTAGAAAAAGCAATGTCATGATAGTTTCTAGGCATTTTTCGCTAAGCACTTGCCACTTGTTTTTCATCAAGGCTATTAGGTTGTGAAATAATCTGCCATGAAGTCTTGGGGAGGTCAGTGGGAGAGTCACTTTTAGGCAATCAGTCTTTTCCTTCTTTTCTGCTCCTTAGATTACTTCTTACCTACTCCTTTTTTCTATTCTTTATTTTTAATTTTCTTTACTCTTTTATAATACCTTTTAATTTAAATATTGTATTAATTATATTTTTTTTTTTGCCTAAATTGTGTTTTATTTTTAATTATAATTGTTAATGTGCTTTGCTTAATTTTAATTTGCTTCGAGTTGTTATTATTTCTTGAAGTTTATCTTATATTGTACTATAAAAGAGCTTGCTCTTAGTGTACTCATGATTGTTTCTTTTTAAATAAATAAATAAAAAATTAAAAAAATATATTTTTATTTTCCAATTTTCTAGAAATTTTGGTATTGGGAATGAGACGTGTTAGGGTTTTGTTAGGGTGTAAAATATTCCTTTCCTTGATTTTCATGGCATTTTTATGTTGGAAGTAGGAAGTGGTTTGATTTTCCAATAATTCCCACTGAAAGTATCTTAAACATTGATTACAAATATATATATATTTGTTTTTACTTTGATTGAATTTAAATGCTATTTGAATGTCTTCCAGAAATAGTTTAGGATAATGTCTCTTGAAAGCGATTCTTGATAAGGCTATGTAGAATCACAATTGGATCGATAGAATGTCTTCTGGAAGCAGTGTTCCTAAGTGTATCAAAAATTTTGCTGGGATTTTACATCTACTTACTTTTGAGGTCTAATGAAATTTTTATCCGAAACGCAAATTGCAAATTAAAAAAACTTTCTGGCAAAAATTTTTCAAACACTTTTTAAGAACACTTTTAAGAACACTTTAAGAACATACTTTAAGAACATACTTTCAACACATACTAAAAAATAGATGCTGTCAAAAGAAACAGATAACAATTGTTTATTTACTCATATGTCAGCATTTGGTATGAGAAATCGCCGTGTTACACATCACCCCACGGTACACATTAGCCCACTTCACTCTATTATTTAGAATTTCTTTGAGTTTCTTTTTTTTTCATTTTTGGTCAAGTTAAAATAACTGAAACCCCTCCTACCGTTACTTATCGTAGTACATTTCAAAACCCCCCAATAAACATTTACCTTGGAGGTCGGCTTGACCTCAAGTGGAGCTCCAGTTCGTTTCTCCAATCTATAGTACTGGATATCAACTTAACCTCCACTTGAGATCCAAGCCATTCTCGAGGGAAATTTACCTTCGATCTCCAGTTGAGTTAAGCCTGGATCTCCATTTGATCTCCAAGGTCTTTCTCTAACCGATCTCCAACCCAAAATGAAAAAGGAAACTGTTTTTTAAGAGAAAGCTTTTCCAATTATTTTTTTTATTTCAATCAATGAAAATAGTTTCAAACCTAATATTACACATTTTCATAAAATTATTTAAAATAAATTACATTATTATTCAAATATTAAACTGAAGCGTTTTGTTTGCATACATTAATTATGTTTCTTAAAAGAAGACTTGTTTTACATATTACTTACACATTTTTATAAATTAATGAAAATATTTAATTTGATTTTTTCGCTTATTTTAAAAAGAACATAAAATAAATAAATGTATTCCAGTTTCACTCCTTTCTTCCGCTGAATGCAGCCATTGTTTATTTTCGGCTTTATTCCACAAACTTGATATTTTGCACTGAATTTCGAAACTTTCGCGAAATTTTATCTCCTAAGCCATTCGAGGACAACATTTTATTTTTGCATTTTTGAACTAAGCAGTTCAAATTACGTTTAATAAAAATAAGAAAAAAATTATTTACGCGTGGGTCACAAACTGCACCTATGCTTTTTAATTTTGCACCTTTGGACTAAGGAGTGCAAAATACTTTTAATACACATATGAAAAAAATAATTTACGCATGGGCCGTAAACTGCACTTATGCCTTATTTGTTGCAGTTTCTACCTAGTTTATTCACTTTACTTTTATTATTTTGCTGCAACTCACAAATTCACTTTTCTACAAATTCTAACAAGAAACACAATAGCCAAAACAACCTAGTGTTGCCAGGTACAAAAACAAATTATTTTGTTGACACTTTGAAAATTAATGCATCTCTAGCCAATTTCTAGCTCAACTCCAAGATGTTGGAGTTGACTTTGAGAAATGAGTTGGAGATCAAGTGGAGGTTGAAGACTTTTTCTCCAAGCTTGGAGAAAAATATTTTTCTTGCTTGTTGGACCCTCTCACCCACCATGAACAATCCATTATTGCTAACGATAAAACTTGCTTATAAAAATAAAAAATAAACTTTTGAATTGATTTTTCTGTGTTTGGTAAGGAATTTCCAGGAATTTTGGGAAAAAATACATTTTAGGTTGTAGCAACCCGGTACATCAGTACCTCAGCTATGGAATTTACTAGATTGAAGTAGTTTTCAACTACAGGTTATCGGATTAAGATGAAAATATAAGGTTACCGTTCTAGGGTTAAATATTCCAGTCCATTATCAAATAGTTCTATTCAAAATCGATCTAATACTTTATATAAAAAAATAATTTTTGAATAACATTTATTACATTTAAACAAAAAGTTGCAGTGATTTTTCCACTGTACCTGCCTGCTATATTTTTTTCGAAAGATTTGGAAGAACAAACGTTTTTGGTGAATTTCCCGTTTGTTTAAAGAAAAAAAAGCCCAGCAGCATTTTTTTTCAACGTCATCGTTTCATCTTTCCTGCAACAACATCAAAAACCAAAACAAAGAACTTCTAACAAAACGTATTTGCTTTGTGCAGCGGCTTCATAAATTATGGCAATAATTGACGCTTTCAGTGATCTTAAAAATTGGAAATGCTGCCAACTTGTCAATGGATCCAGCAACAAAAAGCTGCCACACAGCATCCACCAGCAACAAAGCCCACCCCCTCCCACTGTCGCGTACAAGTCGCTTGTACAACAACATGTTGCGAAGCGACGATAAGATCGACTGCGAATGCAACTACGCGACAGCTTTGCCAGCTGTAGCATTGTGTGCGGTGTGTGGCTTTTGTTGTTGTTTTTGTTGTTTTCGTTGTTGTCGCCTTCAACATCCAATTGGTGTTTATCGTTGGCATTACTCTCTAACACACACACACACACATGAACACACAAGCAAACGTGCACACAATGGAAACGAGTTCGCCAAACAATAGACGCCCGTTTCACAGGTGGAGATGTTGGCAATACTTAGTTGTTGTTGTAGCTAGTGTTGACATTTTTAAACGCATCGTTTGGGACACTTTCTTTCATACCTTGTTGTTGGTTTTGTTATAATTTCGGTCTGTGCTTTTGGCCTTTAAATTAAGCTCGTTTGTCACAATCTTGTGAAAATCAAAGCAACACGTTGTGGTTTGCTTAAAACAACAATAGCAACAACAACAATGTTGCAGGTCACCATTGTCGCTAATCATATGCGTTGTTGACAGTTTTGAAAAATTGTCAACTATAGCGATCTGCATAAATTACCGACTATTTATTAACGCAATAAAGCAAATGAGCTGCTTTTAAATTCTTTTTCTTTATGTATTTTTTCGTTTCTTTTTTTTTTTTTGGTTTTCACTGGCCATACCGAGTACGTGTATCTCTCATTGGCGTCGGAAGCGGGGGGCAAGGTGGGCAGCTGCCCCCCCACTTTTTTAGCTAGATAAACAATTTAAAAAGAAAAGTTATTCAAAATATCAGTTTTTGTACACCCAGTAGCGGATGGAATATATTCCGAATATATGAAGCATCAATTACCTTGTAATGACCACTAATTCCGGCTATATTACCTTACTATGCATAAAAGGCCTTACATTTAACATTGAATGAGACAGGAGGTAAGTGATCGCCTCCCTTCAGCATTACCTAGAAGTTATGGAGTAACATACTACTTGTATTAAGTTATAAAAATCACTGCATTACTTTTCCTTGTATGCTACATTACAGGTAATGAGGTATGAGTTAATTACTTCTGCTATATGCAGACGCATTACTTTTTGAAAAAAGTAATGCTTCCTTACCTGGTAATTTATTCTGTATTAGTTCTATGGTAGCCACTGGCAAATCCGCTGCTGGGCAACGATAATATTTTTGTATTATATATTTTCCTCTTCTTTCTCTCTTCTTCATGTTTCATGTGAAGAAATTTTGGTGAACTTTTTTTGCACCACCATTTGTACTGTCCCCCCATTTGTACTTCCCCCCAGAAGAAATTCGCTTCCGACGCGCTTGGTATCTCTAGAATAGTTCCGTCATTTATTTGGACACATTCAGTGGAGTTTTAAAAGCTTATAAGATTTCCATATTATTGAAAAGAAAAAAAATTAATACCTCTTTAGTTATCGAATTTATTTTAAATGTTAACGAATTTTTCAATTCTTTGACAAAAAAAAGGAATATCTTACAAATAAAGTTCTTAGATATGATAGCGATAATTAAGACCTCACTCATAATTTTGATTGTTGGAAAGATCAGGCAGTAGAATTTATAGGAAAGACTTTGTAGCCATGCACTTGTAGCGGAGCTTTGATTGACGAAATGATGAATTAGAGCCCGAACAGAATCAAAAGTCATTACTACCGGCGATCCTCTCTGGTCGCCAGACACACAGAACCCGTCCAGAATGAAAGCAATTGCGACTGACGATGCAGGATTGCTTTTATATAGCATAGTTTTGTTAGCAGCCATGTTTTCGTTGTTGTGTAAGTGAAACAGAAACAAAAAAGAAACGTGAGAACATAGCAAAAACTATGAAATTGTCTTTGAACATACCCAATTGTTTGCAAAATATGGCACCACTAATTGTACTCAAAGAGGAAATCGCCGGTCGTTAGAGAAAAAATAGAATAGATTCTATTCAATTTTACTCTAGCGATAAGTCGCTACGACTCTTCGCTGCTCAGCGATTTCATTTTGGACGGCTTCGTTAACTTGCATGTGTTCTGTTGTGTGTTCGACATCACAAGTCGTTACGACTTTTGGTTCTGTTCGGGCTCTTATATTAAAATAATTCTTTGTGTGTTTGTTCGCTTTTATTCGTTGTGTAAATTATATAATCTCTAGGGAGCGGAATCTCATGCACTAAAAACATTCAATATATTTAATGTAATAATGAATTAGTACTTTAAAAGTTCCACTTAAAGGGATTGTCCAGATTCTTGCCAGAAAGTCGGTCAGACGGTAAATAGAGAATATTATCTGAGAGCAAATTTGTCAAAAAAGAACATATTTGTGGATAGAAGACTCACGGATTTTTGGAAAACCCACGTGGAAAACCCACGATAACGCACTATCTCACAATACCATCGCTATGAACGAATTTCTGGCCAAAAACTCAACAAATATAATCGGGCAACCACCGTATTCACCAGATATTGCTCCGCCCGACTTATTATTTTTCCAAAACGTAAATTACCACTTCGATGCACCCGTTTACAAAAGATAATAAAGAGAATTCGCTGAGAGACTTGAAGCTGGTTTCAGAAAATGCTTATAATAACCAAATCAAACAACAGCTCGCGCTATAACTCAGCGTCAGTAACAGGGTGTTCATAAGAGCCCGAAAAGAACCGAAGCAGTTGACGGTTGGCTGCCCTCTCTCGGCGATATGCGCAGAGACCCCGTCCAGAATTGGAGCGCTGGCGGTTGTCGGATACCGGTTGCATTTCATTTAGGGAATGATACAAATTATTTTATACTTTGCTTTAAATTCACATAAATGCAACACAGACACAAAAACAGCATGTCAGGTCACAGTAAAAACTAATAACTCTGAACGTACCCAAACTTTAATTTTAGTCACTCAGAGAGATATCCGCCAGCCGTCTACCGGCTGCATATATTTTCATGAATTTTGTTGCACGGCGAATCCGACAGCCGACAACCGCTTTTGTTCTGTTCGGTCTCTAAGGGCCACTTTCTCAATGTCCGGTTAGACTAGCTCTTAACCAGGAGTTAGCTTACCATACGATAGCTAAAAAATAATTTTGATTTCACAAAGTGCTGGTTAAGCAACTGTCGGTTAGATGACTAATTGTGAATTTTTCAATTGTGAATACGTAAAAACATCATATCAGCTGTGTCGTGTTTACATATTTTTTGATTTTGTGCTGCAAATATATAAAAAAATGGCAAAACGCAACAGACTGCCTAATTTCACATCATACGAGGAAACATTTTTAATTGGCAGAAGAGCACGCCCATATCATTGAAAATAAAAAAAGATGCTGTAAAATAAACAAAAATAGTTAACTCTATTCAGCTGTTCTTCCGATTAGTAGCGCTAACCGAAACCACAACTTGTCGTTAACTTAATCAGCACCTAACTGACAGTTAAGCCTTAACCGAACACTGAGAAAGAG
The DNA here is from genome assembly GCA_963920525.1 of Dichetophora obliterata. Lineage (NCBI taxonomy): Eukaryota > Metazoa > Arthropoda > Insecta > Diptera > Sciomyzidae > Dichetophora > Dichetophora obliterata. Next base: position 267,038,358 of record OY986435.1, on the reverse strand, counting down.
CTTTTTTGTTAACCGCAAGTTAAAGTTCTGATTAGGGCTTAACCGAACATTGAGAAAGCGGCCCTAATGCTATTATCCTAACAAAAAAAGAAACAGTTTCGATAGTATCGTAAGTATAGACGTAGAATTCGTTTTCATACAGTAATAGAGAAAAATTCTCGTTTTTTTTATTTATATTTTTCAAAACTATTTTTGGTGATGAATTTGTTGTTCTTTTTCATTTGTTTTGTTGGTTAAAACTAAATGTAATTCGAAGTTATGTTTAATTAATGGAAATAAATATGGGTAAACTTGCATTATTTATTTTTCCTGTATTAAAGAGCATATACATATATGTATTTTTTAAAAGTATTTTAAAATTAAAATTTTAGTAAACAAAATAAATTTTTAATATGGAAAAAATATAATGCATATATATTGCAAAAAAATAATTTTAATTTATTATGGTATTTAAAAAATTAATGGAGTTTTTAAAGCACAACGCATGCTTAGTAACGCATGCGCAAATTTGTGTAGTAGTATACATACATGCTGAAAATAAACATTCGTTTTATTCGTACTCCAACTCATGGCAGAATAACCAGGTAGGACCGACTCGGAGAGGCAGAAAGCAGAGAAAAGCAAGGTAGTTGTCAAAATCAGCTGTTCATGTCGAGTAAAATTTAAGAATATCTAAAAAAATTTTAGCTAACTGAACAAACAGTATTTACCAAGCAAATCTAAAACAACGACGCACAGAGAAGAAGAAGATCACTGCGGTTGGGCAGCGTTAGAGGGGATGAACCGAATCGTCCACAGAAAATAAACAGAACTTTGCTTACTATGTCCCGCTTTTCTCTCGTCACACACGAATATTCTCGAGCTTGCGGCGAAAGCAATTATTGCTCCTAGAGCAATAATTCTCTTGCTCTGGTAGCAAGATCTCTTTGTCCCGCTTTTCACTCGGTAATAATTGCCTTTGCCGCAAGCAGTTTGTCGATTATTCGCCCGCATGCTCTCATGCTAATTGTACTAAGAGGGCTTACGAAAGTCCCCTTTAAACCCGAGTAGTCATAGAATTGCCGAGTGAAAAATGTACCTTTGCAGAGCATGCAGAACCAAAACAACGACATCAGCAGCTAGTAGCAACGTTGCCAGTTATATTGGAAAAATCCCATTCGTGGTAATTTTTAATTGCCCTTAGGAATTTTTGTTTTTGGGAATTCTTATTAAATTTTTTGATTCAGCGTGGTATTTTTTAATTGGCGTGGGAATTCAGTGGGGTATTTTTTGAATTTCCGTAGGAGTTTGGTAATATTCTTCTTAAAATTTTTTTTTTTTGTAAGCAAAATTTCTTTATTGTATTTTTAAATGTTTTTTAAATTATTTGTGCATATGGGACTTATTGTGGTATTTTTTAATGCGAATGACATTTTTGTGGCAATTTTAAATGCATATGGAATTTGTGGTGGTATTATTAAAACGCATGGTATTTTTGTGGTAATTTTTAATGATCATGGGATTTTTTGTGATACTGTTTTATTGCGGTAGAAACTTTTTTGTTTTATCTATAATGATAATTTTGTTGTATTTAATTTATGTTACTGTCAAAAAAGGAACTTTTTGTCGGAATTGTTTTAAATTTTAACTGGCAACCTTGGCCAGTAGTAGTATATTTTTTTTTGTAGCCACATACTGGCTCTCTAACTACATGCATCTGTATTCTCTATTGCATTACAACCCAACAAGCCATGAATGTTACTGTGCCAGCTAAACGGCAGCGTCTGATTTGCTGGTATGAAAACGACATGTTTTTGTGCCTGTAAACCGCTGTCTATATAAATGTAAAGTCCTTTTTTATATTTATCAAAAATCGAATTGAAATTTATGTCATATTTGCTTGATGTGTGGTTTGTTCTTGTCTTTTTTCCCCTCTCTTTTTCACCCGTTCGCCACAAAACGTTGAAATATGCATTGAATCTTGTATTGAAATCAAAGAAGTCAGGTTGAATTGCCGTTTATTGTTTAGTTTATTGTTGCAACTTAATAAAAACCATTTTAAGAAAACGTTACAACTGTTTAACAACAAATAAAATTAATATACAACTTAAAGTTTTCTATATGACCTTGTTATTTATTGTGTTCATTTTCTATGATTTAAATACAAATTCTAATTGTTTGATAGTTTAAATCATTCTTGATTTTAAATACAAATTCTAGTTGTTAGTTTAGTTTAAAATCGTTTATTGAGCTTTAGGTCAGCTTAGAACAATTAATTGCTCTAACTAGTTTATCAATCAGCTAACTAATTAATCAGCTAGTGATGTTTTTTTTCTTTTGATATTGAAAATGTTGTTGCTGTTTTTTCTTTGAAAAAAATTCGTTAGAGCAATTAATTGTTCTAACCTGACCTAAAGCTCAATAAACGATTTTAAAGTATCAAACAACTAGAATTTGTATTTTAAATCAAGAATGATTTAAACTATCAAACATTTAGAATTTGCATTTAAATCATAGAAAATCAACATTAATATACAACTTAATAAATAGCACGCTTATATGAAACAAACAATGAATAGTTTGCTGACAACGAAACGGTCCGCTTCAGTGCTTTTAGAAATGCACACCGTTTTCAACCGAATCAATTAGTTATCTGGTAAACGAAATAAAATTTAAGCAACGTATCTGGATTTATATATGTATATTTTACATACATATTAATAAGAACAACAACAACAACAACAACAACAACAACAACAACAACAAGAACAAAAGCAGCACAACAAGGAACGACAGGATTACGAACCAAACGAACACACACAACAACAACAACAACAACAATAACAACAACAACCATAAAAACAACATAAGCAGCTTGTGCAATTCTGATATTTTGGCATTTTTTTTCTTAGTACGATGAATATTAAAGGCTGTAGGTATACCCCAAAGTGTCAAATATCACTTTGAAAAAATTCGTGAAAATGACCCCCATACAACCGCGCTGTAAGACGTAATTCTACGTCAAAAAAGCACACGATTTTTGCCAAAATTATGGTTTATTCTTCGACATAGTCCCCTTTCAGCTGGATACAACATTGCGATGCCTTTTGACTAGTAAGATTTCTCAAGATCTCCGAAATACGTTTCAGTTTCCAATCCGACCTGTATATTCGTCACAAATCTCCTTCACTGCAGCCACCTTTTTAAGTTTGGGAACAGATAATAGTCGCTGGGGCCAAATCTGAAGATGATGGAGTTGTAATAGTCGCTGTTGATTTTTTTTCCTTTTCCCAAATATTCGATGAACACAATGTCATTTGAATCTCAAAAAGAAGACACTAACACCTTTCCAGCCGTTTGTTGAGTCTTCGCTCGCTTTGGTGCACTTCCACTCTGACCTAACCACTCTTTTCTGATTTCTTAGATTCTGGTGTATAGTGGTGGATCCATGTTTCATCCATGGTCACTATTTTAAGCAAAAAACCAGTCAGATTTAGTTAAATTATGTCCCAACATTGTTGGGAAGTGCGAACACGTTCATCCATGGTCACTATTTTAAGCAAAAAACCACTCAGATTTAGTTTAAATATAGTTGGGACATTGCGAACACGTTCGTGTTTTTGATTTATTGTTAACAAACACGGCACCGATCTTGCAGTCAGCTTTTTCATACTTGAAATGCCTACAACTGTAGCTATCTCGCGCACTTTTACTTTCGAAAAGAGATTGTGTCCTCTATCATTGTTTACCCATATCGTCATAGCTTTCAAGTATTTTAATAAATTTCTTTGAACAAATACTTTTTGTAACCTAAAAGTCCTTTTACAAAAAATCCTGACGTTGCATAGAAAAAGTGAGAGAGCAGTTTACCTATCCTTTGCCTCTAGTTTCACGTGTATATGGCATTGTTTGTGTGTGAAAAGTGCTGTCATACGGTGTTGTCAATGCTCCGTACATTCTTGACAGAATTAGGGTATTCACAAGGTGTGCTATCATCTCACAATGTCATATTGTTCTAAGATTTTACACTATTTTAAACATTTTATTGTTGCCTTCCATATAAAAAAGTACTAATATATTACAACTCTGAAAGCTATGTTTATTGAAGTGTCGTAATCAAACAGTTGTTTCTTATTTGCATTTATTTATCTTGTAAATTTTAGTTGTAAGATTATAGGACAATATGACATGATAGCACTCCTTGTGAATACCCTAAATGTATATGCAAAAATACGAGTATGATGCTCAAGCGCGACAAGCTTCTCTTATCACTTACAGCTCGGCCTAATGACGCTGGCTGAGTCTGCACAGTGGTTCGACCAATAGGCCAAAAATGAAAAATTATAGCTGCAACTCAGCACTTTTTGTGACTTAACTTTGTTGTTAGAATCCCAAATAAAAGAAAACAACACCCTTTTCACTTCTTTTTTGATTGTTTTTATTTGTATTAACATTGAAAGTAAAGGTTTGCGAGCAACACAGTTAGTTGAATTTTTTTGTATACAAGCGAGCTGAATTTCTCATGCGATAATTTAAAACATTTTTAAAAAAAACTATTAAAAGCGAATATGGATATTCAGAAGGAATATTGTCTCGCAAATTATTTAACAAAAATTTTACTTGCACTATAAAAGTAAATTTTCTAGCTTTAAAAGTTTTACTTGCAATGTTTTCATGTAGACTTTAAATTATCAAGGGATTAAAAGATAATATTGAGCTGTAGATATTTTTAAAGTTCAATGTTTTAGCTTTCGATAAGTCTGCGCCACAGCTGCTGAAGGTTGCTATCTTGTTAGAAAGTCACCCTGAAAAGCCGTCCCAGCAACCAAAAAAAAAATGTTAAGTGTTAATGTTAAATGTTGTTGTTGTATTTTTTAAAATCAACGTTACATAATTACCGGTCATGTTTGCTTTCAATGAATCTATGTATAAATACTGAACTTTATTATTGTTTTAGTATCATCTCTTACATGCAAGAAAGAAGAATCAACAAGATCAGTTTAGGTTGAAAATGGGGCTTATTGTAGATAAGCCAGTGGCTGGTGCTAGTGGTAGTTCAAATGGCAGAAATACTGCAAGGAGATTTATTATCTTATATATTAATAGGCAAACATCAAATGTTGTCGTACACTTTTTCGATATTAATTTTAGAATAAGGGCAATGAAACTTATATGATTTGAAAGGTACTGCGCCCTATATGTGCAGAATCATTTTAAATTTATGACCTCTGACCCGAAATATTAACGTTGAAATTTTTTATTATTTTTAGTAAGGAATCTCAGTGCTAGGAAGAGGTAGAATGGTGAATGAGGTATCAAATGAAAGATCTGGCTGCACAGTATGATTACATTTTAGATTGGTGACCTTCGGCCTGAAATATGAACGTCAAAAGATCATTTGTTGAATAAAAGCTTAACTGTTATAGATGGAAGAATATACTGCTAGAGGGAATTTCAGACATTGATAAGGTGTGCAAAACATACTCTTTACCATCTCTTACGGATACCCTACACTGAGCATTTTTTTATACAACATGAATGAATATATATTGTGATGGTGAAAATTCTAACAAATAGTAAAGTCTGAAAAATTTCCGTTATTTTGACATAAAAATTATAGCGATATCTCGAAAACTATAGATGTTTTCAGTACAACGTATTTTTGTATGAAAAGTCGTTGGTTAAAGAATATAACGGTATAGGAAAGCTTTCCTGGTAATATTCTCCACGGATATTACTTTAAAAAAATCCCCTTACAATGACATTAAAATTATTTAGATATCTCGAAAAATTTATATCTTCTCAGTACAACATATTTCCTTGAAGCAAGGCCATCGCCTCAGAATCAGAAAAAAAACTATTGAAATTTCAAATTTTCAATTTGCAAGCAAACATCTCAGCCACTTTTTAATCAATTTTCAACAAATTTTCTCTGTCTGAAAAATCAATTAAATTACTTTAGAAAAATACAAGATTAACCGTTTTCCCATTAATTGCATGTTTCATATTGTTTTAAATAAGCTCTCAAATATTTAGATTTTGCTCAAAAACTAAGACAACCTTTTTTTGTTGTAATTTTTTTTTTTCTTATTACATTTTCTTTTTTCACACTCTTTCATATGACATAATTTATTTGCAAAAATTGCCTCATTTTGAAACATAATTCAATAAACAGTATCTATCATCGAAATTATGATTTCTTTGATGAAAATTGAATTTTCAAAATGTTGTTATATTGCGAAAAAATGTTTAAATATTTCAAACCACTTCAAAGTTATATACACAAATCTATGTTTTAAGCCATTTCGTTATTATAAGAAATGTAAGAACATGGCGTAAGAGGAAATTTTAGACATTAATACAATGTACAAAAAAACATTTTTAGCTATCTCTTACGGATACCCTACAATAAGCCTTTTTTTAATGTAACATGTGTGAATATATATTGTTATGGTAAAATTTCTTACAAATAATAAATTTTGAAAAGCTGCCTTTATTTTGACATCAAAGTTGTGAGGATATCTCGAAAACTGTTACCTTTCTCAGTAGAAACTTTTCTCACGAAAAAGAAGATAAAGAAACTGCTGATGCGCGAACTAAAAAAGTTTATAATTTTAAGAAAACGGACTATGTATAACTTAATTCCTTACTTTCGCAGACTGATTGGTCTCCAATTTTAACTAGCGAAACATCATATTCATATTATGACGTCGAATCTTCTGTACAGTTTTTCAATGATACTCTGCAAAGGTGTTTCTTATTGTCCGTCCTAAAAAAAGTGTTTCTCCAATCCTTTAAATCCACCCTGGCTAACAAATGATCTAAAGGCACTTAAAAATTTTAAAAATCGCTTATTTAAAAAATATAAAATATCTGGTTCTAGTTTAGACTTTGCTTTCTATTCTTCTTGTCGTTATAGATATCAACTATTAAATAAACAATGCTATTCTGCTTATATAATTAACATAAAATCTCAATTTAAAGATGATCCAAAACTTTTCTATAGTTTTGTTAACTCAAAACGTAAAGCCTCCAGCTTTCCAACCCTTATCAAATTCAATCAGGAAGAATCATCTTGTGACAATGTGATTTCTAACATGTTTGCAAACTTCTTTAAATCGACTTACTCCGATATACCATTTAATACTAGCACGGTGTATCCTTTTCTCCCGCCAGTTAACTCTTTTGAAACTCCTGTAATAGACCCAAATATTATCATGTGTTATCTTCGACAAGTAAAATCTTCTTTTACGACCGGTCCTGATAAAATTCCAAGCTGTATTTTAAAGCAATGTGCTACAAACCTGTGTACTCCTCTAGCAAACATTTTTAATATTTCCTTGCATAGTGGTTATTTTCCTATTATATGGAAGGATTCTTATATTATACCCCTTCATAAATCTGGCTCCAAGATAGATGTTCCTAACTATCGAGGAATTGCAAAATTAAGTGCAATCCATAAGTTATTTGAGAAAATCATAACTGATCAATTAACCCACTCCGTGTTTTCCACCATTTCTGTCTTTCAACATGGTTTTCTGAAGGGTAAGTCCACTACAACAAACCTCTTAGAGTTTACTACGCGTGTTATAAATGGTTTTACTTTGGGACTGCAGACTGATGTTATTTATACGGACTTTAGCAAAGCTTTCGACAGTGTTAATCATAATCTTCTTTTGAAAAAACTCCACCTTATTAGGTTTCCTGTCACATTATTAAATTGGATAAATTCGTATTTATCTAGACGTACTCAAAAGGTTTTATATAAGAATTCTCTTTCAAAAAGTATTTCGGTCACTTCTGGCGTTCCTCAGGGCAGTCGTCTTAGACCAGTTTTGTTTTTACAATACTATTCATTAATGATCTTCCTTCGGTAATAAAACACTGTAACGTCTTAATGTACGCTGACGACGTGAAACTTTTTCTTTGTTACAAATCACCCGAAGAACGACATCTTTTACAATCTGATCTAAATAGACTTGTGGACTGGCGTAGCTTAAATATATTAAATCTCAACTTAAAAAAATGTAAGCAAATGACATTCTCGCGAAGATCAGCTAATAACATAAATTACACTATAAATAATACTAACTTAGAAATAGTTTCCAGTTTTCTCGAAAACTTCAAAGCTTCGCTTCAATCTCCACGTTAATATGGTGACAAATAAGGCAAGAGGAGTCCTTGGTTTCATTAAAAGATGGGCTAAAGAATTCAGTGATCTCTTTACTACTAAATTATTATATACCTCTCTCGTAAGGCCAATTCTTGAATATGCATCAGTTATATGGAACCCACAATATAATGTCTACATCGACACCATAGAATCCGTTCAAAAACAGTTTTTACTTTTTGCTTTACGTCATAGTCGATGGAACCCCAATATTATGCTTCCATCGTATGAAATACACCTTAAAATTATTTTACTACCTTCCCTAAAAAGCAGAAGAATGATGCTTAATGTCATGTTTCTGTATAAATTACTTCGTGACGAGATTAATTCGGAATATCTCATCTCAGCTCATTGGCGTCGGAAGCGGGGGGGCAAGGTGGGCAGTTGCCCCCCCACTTTTTTAGCTAGATAAACAATTTAAAAGGAAAATTTATTCAAAATATCAGTTTTTTTACAACGATAATATTTTTGTATTATATATTTTCCTCTTCTTTCTCTCTTCTTCATGTTTCATGTGAAGAAATTTTGGTGAACTTTTTTTGCACCACCATTTATACTGCCCCCCCATTTGTACTGCCCCCCCAGATGAAATTCGCTTCCGACGCGATTGTCTCAGCTCTAAATTTTAACATCCCAAGGAGAGGAACTAGACATTTTCTGTTTTTCAAGTTGAGTCAGTGCAGTTCTAATAACGCTCTTCATGAGCCTTTACGATGTATGTGCAGTAATTTCAATGCCAACTTCAACATGATTAATTTTTCTGATTCGGTAGACGTCTTAAAACGGAAAATTATACTACATTTAAATAATTAAATCAATTTAACTTCATCCTATTATACCTAACGCAGTTTTATAACAATGCAATATTGGTAATTAGATTGTTCTGTTTCTCTTTTTTGTCTCGATATTATGTTTTATAAAGTGAGCACCATCAAATATGAATCGTTTTTAAAACTTACTTTTTAACTATTCAATATTTTAATTTTTAATCGAATTGTGATTTACGTGCTCACGTGGTTTCCTGATTTGAAATTAGACTGAACTCACACTATCACCTGGATTGGTGTGCCAGAGTATATATCTTTTCCACACAAGTTTATGCCTGCGTTGGCCCAAATGCATACCCAACTAATTGGGATTTTGATTTGGCGGATATGAGATTTATCTCATTTCCACGTAGGTCCTTGGTTTGGACAATGGCCGCAAACCAGTTAAAATGAGTTTAGTGTTTTGGATTGTTTTTTTGGTACCTTAAATTGATAATTACTATTATTTATATAGAATCAAGTATACTTAAATACGCGTCTTATATATATTCAATTTTTAAATTCCGCTGAAAAGCCAATTAATGTGCTTAGTGGAAAATCCTAATTGCTAATAGGGGTCATGTTTTAGTACGTAGGTGCATTCTGTCTGTCCCGGCTGATTCGGGCAGGATCTAGAATGAAAATCGTGCATGCGTATAGGACGGGTATACGTATCTTTGGAAGATTTCATACCTCCGGGCGAATCAAAAAAAAAAAAGTATTTTTTTATTGAAACTGAAGATTTTCTTAGTACAGCACATTTTCTTAAGGCAAGGTCTATTGAATCTATTGAAAGGTGGTCGAATTTCAGCCACAGGCGATACTAGTAAGCATAAAGCAGTTGACTTAAATCACAGGAATGGAAGAAAATCGATTAGCACGATGAACGACAATATTGGAGGTTATCAATTGTGCATACAAAGTAGGTGCTCAAAAATTTGAAGCATATGCTTTAGAAACAGCTTTAGTGCGCACATTTACGTGGTACTTTCTTCCGCCTTCAATACATAAAGTAATAATTCATGGTTCTGAAGTTAGAAATAGCATATTTTTGTCAATAGGAGAGATGTCAAAAGAAACTGCTAACTCAAAAATCAAAGATATTAAGTAATTTCGATTGAAGAATACCCAGAAAGGAACACGCATTCTAAAAAATAAAAAGCTTACGAACGCAGCCATGCAAAACAAGAATTTGTTATCGAAAGCATCTTTAGATTTGCTATGTTTTCAATGAAATTCGAATTAAGTCAAAAATACCAAATAATCATATTCATGTTAATATGATTTCTTTAAACATACTAGTATCGCCTGTGGCCGAAATTCGACCAACCTTCTGAAATTTCAATCGTTTTTTTTTCTAGTTCCGAGGCATGACCTTGCTTTAAGAAAATGTGCTGTACTAAGAAAATCTAAAGTTTCACATTATCGCAATAATTTTGTATAATTTTGTATAATAATCTGTAAAAACATTACCCATAAAAAATTTCGTACACCGTTATTTTTCACAACCAGGGCTTTTCATATAAAAATACGATGTACTGAGGAAAGCTATAGTTTTCAAGATATCGCCATAACTTTGATGTCAAATAAAGTAAATTTTCAGAATTTACTATTTATAAGAAATTTCACCATCACAGTATATATACACACATGTTACATACAAAAATGCTAATTGTAGAGCATGCGTAAGAGATAGCGAAAAATGTTTTTTGTACATTGTATTAATGTAAAAATTTACTCTTACTCCATGTTCTTCCATTTTTTATAGCTTAGGTTTTACTTACTCCTTCTCTCTACTCTAATTTCTTTAAAAAAATTATCAAAATCGGTTCAGAAACACGGAAGAACTGTTTCTCACACGCATATTTCTATATGTACCGAAATGGCTTAAATTATAGATTTTTGTATATAACTATGAAGTGGTTTGAAATATTTGAAAAATTTTTTCACAGAAATTATTTTTTAAGCTGTAGAACTTTGTAAAAAATATAAAAACAACATTTTGAAAAATTTAATTTTCATCAAAGATATCATGGGGGCTCATGATTTTCGATGATAGAAACTGTTCATTGAACTATGTGTTAAAATGAAGCAATTTCTGCAATTAAATATGGAATGTCATTTGAAAGAGTGTGAAAAAAATAAAATTTAATAAGACAAAAAAAATACAACAAAAAACATTTGGCCTATTTTTTGAGCAAAAACTGAATATTTAAGAGTTTTTTTTAAAAACAATACAAAACATTGAATGGTGGGGCTCAAGGTTAACAAATCCTAAAGAAAGAGAGTTATATAAATGCATAATTGACAAAAACTATTCTGTTCTATCAACAGGCACGCCAACCTATTGGCCAACAGATCCGCGTAAAATACCGGATCTTCTCGATTTTGTTGTTTATACAGGTATTCCTGCTCAATTTTTAGACATAAAAAACTGCAATGATCTCAGTTCAGATCATTCGCCAATTATTGCGACTTTTAATGCACATATTCAACAGACGGAAAATATTACCAAAATCATCACATCAAAAACTGATATCAACTTGCATATTAGGGGTCGTCCATAAACTACGTTACCAATTTAGGGGGGGAGGGGTTTTGAAATGCACTACGATTAGTAACGGTAGGGGGGGAGGTGTTCAGATATTGTAACGTTACCAAAAATTGAAAAATCGACGAAAAACCTCTAATTAATAACACAATCATTTCAAAAATTTTTAACCTTACATGTTTAGGTTTGATCGTCTAAATTGATGGTTATTTTTTGTTTTAACGATTTCTTCCACCACCTTTTCCTTCGACACAGGAACCTTTTGGTATTCCTTCACCATCTCAGCCCACGTCTAAAAAATGTGGGTCTTTGCTTTTGCGACAGGCTTTGACGTTAAGGCCTGAATGTTCTTGATCAAAGGAGATACCGTATGACATGTACTGTCCTTCTCAGAAAGAAGAAATCGGTTCAAGGTCGTGTCCTACCTGCGGCTTGTATTTCGTTTTTAAAACTTCTATGAATTGCCATAAGTTTGTATTATATCGTTTACAATAAATCGGAAAAAAAAAATACTATTTAAATAAATCAATTTTCAGAAAGCATTTACACAAAAACACAGAACTTGGTGCAGCTCGGGTGCAGCCTTTAAGGGTACTCTGTCAAAGACCAGGTGAATTTCTTTGCGTTAGAAATGAGGATTCACCTGAATGGGTCGACATATTGTAGAATCCGATGAAAAATTATATTTTGAAGAATCCTCAACAAAGCTACCAGCTTCTTCTATCCCAGTGATTGAGAGCATCGAATCTTGGATCGCAGATGGAATAGCTTTTACAGATGATATTAATAATTGATTTTTTCCAATTATTCCTTTAATGTATCTAGTCATGTATCTAGTTCACTAATACTAGTGAAAATTGTCAGAGCTAGTCAAAATATATAATCATTCGAATGAATTAATTTCATATGTCACGTTACTTTAAGGGGGGGGGGGGGGGAGGGAGGGGTTTTGTAAAGCACTACGAAAAGTAAAGCAGGGGGAGGGGGGTAAAAAAAACCGGAAAATCAGTAACGTAGTTTATGGACGACCCCTTAGACTCAAATCTGAATCGGAACTGGATTGAAGCTGTAGAAGCCTTTACAAAACTAATTCATGAAGCTGCATCCGTATCTACTTCTATAAAACCAAAATATTCTTCTCACAATAGTTTTTACATATCCACTGATATTAAAGATCTTATAAGAAATAAAAGAGGATTACGAAAGAAATGGCATACTAGTCGAAATCCTTCAGATAAAACAAATTTTAATCGTGCTTGCAGTGAACTTAAACAGCGATTTAAGGAACAAAAAAATTAATTTATTACAGAATTCTTAATGAAAATTAATGATTCTCATCGTGACGATCATTTACTGTGGAGAGCAACAAAGTATTTGAAGCGACCAACGAGACGTAATGTATCCATCAAAAACGCTGTTGGCGACTGGTGCAGAAGTGACAAGAGTAAATCTGAAGCGTTTGCCGAGCACTTAAGCAATTCTTTTAAACCATTCTCATTCAAGTCCCCAACTGATTATCAACAGGTCATCGATTTCCTTCATTGTCCTTGCCAAATGGACCTACCCATTAAAAATATCCGACTCTCCGAAGTAAAATGTGAAATATCAAAGCTTTCAACAAAAAAATCTCCTGGTTATGATAACATCGATGCAAGTGTAGTTAAATTCCTGACACAAAAATATATAATATATCTAACAATGTTATACAATTCGATCTTGCGACTTAGCCACTTTCCTAGCCAAGGGAAATGTGCAGAAACTATTATGATATCAAAGCCTAATAAGCCAGAAAATTTAGTAACCTCATATCGTCCCATAAGTTTGCTGGTGACATTCTCTAAAATATTCGAAAGAATATTTCTACGACGAATTTCACCACTGCTAGAAAGGAACAACATAATTCCGAACCACCAGTTTGGATTCCAAATGAAACACGGAACCCCCGAACAGTGCCATCGAGTTGTTAAATCTATCAGAGACACCTTAGAACAGAAAAAGTATTGTTCTGCAGCTTTCTTGGACGTGCAACAAGCATTTGATAGAGTGTGGCATGAAGGTCCTGTATTTAAAATCAAAAAGCTTTTCCCTGCTCCCTTCTACTTTTTACTCAAATCGTATTTAGTAAATCGACATTTTTATGTACAAATAAATGAAGAAACATCAAATATGTAAAATTGAAGCTGGTATTCCTCAAGGTAGTGTCTTGGGACCAATCCTTTATATGATATATACGTCCGACATGCCAGTCTCCGAAGAAATAACTACAGCAACTTATGCAGACGATACCGCATTAATTTCCACAAACAAGTCTCCAATCAACGCATCGAATTGCCTCCAAGAGGCTTTGAATGAAATTGAAAAATGGTTTAAAAAATGGAATATCAAAGTGAACTCTGGAAAGTCGGTTCATGTTACTTTCACATTAAGACGGCAAATCTGTCCACCAGTTATGATTAATGGTATACTAATTCCACAAAATTATTATGTTAAATACCTCGGTATATACATTAACCAACGTCTGACCTGGAAGCAACACATAAGGACCAAAAGAAATCACCTTAACATTAAATCAAAAAAACTTAACTGGCTACTTGGAACAAAATCACAACTCAATTTGGAAAACAAAATTAGAATTTATAAAACAGTGTTAAAACCCGTCTGGACATATGGCATTTAGCTTTGAGGTACGGCTAGCAAATCCAACATTGAAATTCTTCAAAGATATCAGTCAAAAACATTAAGACACATAGTGAATGCACCCTGGTTTGTCACTAACCACGTCATACATAGAGACACAGGCGTTCCAGAAGTAAAAGCAGAAATTCAAAAATATAGTCAAAAATACATCGAAAGATTAAGTAGCCATAGTAATCCTCTAGCGATCTCCTTACTATACAAAACAGATGAAATTAGACGACTGAAGAGACAACATATCCTAAGCACATTATTATTAAATATTCTATTTGTTACCTTTATTTTAAATAATTTTGCTTTTAAAAATGTATAAAACATGTGCATATAACAATATAAATACAAATATTCTTATAGATATATATTTATTGTAAAAACTAAGCACGTTCCATGGCATAAAATGTCATAAATCTATATATATAAAATGGAATGTGTGTTTGTTTATTTGTTTGTTTGTTTGTTTGTACCTTATAGGAGACCAAACCTCTGGACCAATCTTCCTGAAATTTTCACAGCATTTAACTGGGACTCTGGCATGATTAATAGGGTACTTTTTCGACCACGCCCACTTTTACGCCCACTTTTTAAAATTATGTAATTTTATAGCCATATAGTTTTTAACAGATTTACTTCAAATTGTATACACGTTATACTCCAGGCGAGGTATAAATAAACATTTCTCACGCCACGCCCCCTTTCACGCCCCTTTTCACGCCAAATTTAAGTTTTAAACTTTTTTTTCTCTGTACAAATTTGTTCCTTCCAACGGATTATTTTTTATTTGGTAGTTTATTGCTCTTAATTCTGTTAACTTCGCCATATTACTATGAACCACACCCACTTCACCGCCCCCTTTTTTTAATTCAGATACTTACTTATACCACTAACAATGTTTGCTATACAAAATACTATTTTTGTAATATGTATTTACCTAAAGTTTTATATACTTTTTATCTGCAGGTAAGGTAACCATAGATTTTTTTTTACCAAATCCCCCTTTTTATCCCCATTTTACTTTAATTATACTTAATATGCTTTCAATCTATTTATATAAAAATGAATGTATGTCTGTCTGTTTGTTTGTTTGTTTGTGCTTTATAGGAGGCTTAACCCTTGGACCGATCTTCCTGAAACTTTCACAGCATTTTGCTATGACTCTGGAAAAAATAATAGGCTATATGAAGTTTTTATTGGAAAAAGGGGCGTGGCACTGCCCATATAACCCAAACATTTAAATCGCCATATTTTGGGCATTTTTTGACCTACGTTGATGCTATTTGGTACATATGGTATTGGCATAATTAGGAATACGTACCAGGAGAAAGTGGGTGGGACCACACCCCTTTTTAGGAAAATTAAAAATCGCAATATAGTCTTAACTACTAGACCAACCGTCATTAAATTTTCACAATAGGATATTCTTACGAAATAATAAATTCTTGACTATATAAAGTTGTGAGTGGACGAAGGGGCGTGGCCTCGCCCATATAACCCAAAATTTAAAATCGTCATATCTTGGGCATTTTTTGACCAACGGCGGCAGTATTTGCTATGTATGGTATTGGCATGAATAGAAATACGTACCAAAAGAAAAGTGGGTGGAGCACGCCCCTTTGTTTGCGATATATTGGAGGCTGGACCTGATAACCGATCTTAAATTTTCACAGCGTTCAGCTTTGACTCAGGAGAACTTATTACATGATAATATTTTTCGACCATGCACACTTCTGCACCTACTTTTTTACTACGTTTATTAACGGCTTTACCACAAATTTAAAATACATATTAATTAAAATAGTGGGGTAGCCCCATTCTCTTTCTTCCACCACTGTCTTCAAAACAGCTGATTTGTTACAGTTCTGTTGCACTGCCATACAAAGAGTTAATTGACATTTTTCTAGAAATTTAAAAAGTAGAAATATATGAAACCCAAACTTCACGGCATCAGCATAACCAACAGATAAAGCGATTTAGTGTTAAATTAAACTTCAACGAATGCAGAAATCATAATTTTCTTGGCATAATTTGCATACGCTTAAGTTGCAGTTCAACTCATAACTTGCATTATTTTGCTTTCTAAGTGAACGTTTAGCATCTAACTTTAGCACTAGTTACCAGGCAGAGATTATAGGAAGTCTTGGTAAAAAAAAAATCCTAGAAAAACGTATTGAAAAACACGAAAATGTAGTTAAAACGTGCACACGTTGTGCAGCGTGTAAATCACGTCATTCGGCGGAGTGTTGAAAATACATCGCATCGTTTGACGCGCATGCGCACGGTCTGAAATATTTCTATAGAGTGATATCACAAAATCCTTTGCGGCTGCGGCATTCTCAGCAACCGGGCGCGACGATCTTAATACGCGATGCGATGAATGCAACATAAGATCGAATAAAACGCACTTTGATCGTAATCGCATAAAGCATGCAAAACGAAAAAGAGAGCAAAAAAAAGTTATGAAAAATGTTTCAAGTGATATAAAAAATATTAACTGCAGCCTTTTTGTTCTTTTTTTCTTTTTTTTTTTTATTGCAAATGTAAGTGCAGAACAAGCACTTTATGGCGCATCTGCAGTAGTTGTGGAGATGGAGTGCCGGTGCAGCATCGATCGGTGTCGAGCAGTTAAGTCTGCATGTGGCAAGCAACATGTTGTAGTTGCTGCCGCTAAAGTACATGTAAATGTCATATTGATATGAATTTATGACATCACGTGGACTTGGTTCGGCGATCGGCACTGATCGGTTGTTGCTCCGTGTGATTTGAGTATGTGGCAATAAATGGCAAACGCTGATATGGAGTGTGTTTTTGGTTTTAGTATAGTCCCTTGCCATGTATCTGGCAAAAGTATTTGCAACTCTTCCAAAATCTATTCACGATATCAACAACAGCAACAGGAACAGCAGCATTAGAGAAAAGTAACACCAAACAGTGGGTGCCAGGAGCTGGGTGCCGTAAAAGGTTTTCACTTCATGCTTCATGTGATTTTAAGTGAGCAGCGTAAAATTTGTTAAATACCAACACAGTCATTGAAGCAGCTCCATTTCGGGTCTAATGAAGCCATTGAAGTCACCAAAAATGATCGAAGTCACCGTCAACATGCGTTACACTAACGAGTCACTAACACAGATCGTGCGTTTGAGCCGCAAAAGTGGAAAAACCTCCATAGAAGAAGGTAACGCTGTACAAGTTATGACAGCACAATGAATGCTGGCTGGCAGTAAGAACAGCAAAAGCAACAAATAACAATGCGATCATTTTATGATTAGCGTAAATATCATACATGAACTTGTTGCGCCAGAAGCATGAGAATGCTCTGCGAATTCTATCAAAATCTTCGATCATACGTATGCAAGTCTTTGTATGTGGTTGTTTTACACACATCCTACCCTATATTTATGTTTGTATTTCCACCCTCTGCCATGGACTCCTGGCTGAGCAGCCACTCTTTAATTAATCCTATTGTTAATTTGTGTTCCTTAAAAAAAGGCATGAAATGAAACAAGTTCGCTGGGATTGAGCGCATATGTGCTGCAGCATGTAGTTGTTGTTGTTGTTATTGGCTGCTGCTACTCTGAAAGGGTGTTAAATGAGGCGTTCAAAACACGACAGCGCGCATCAGTATCTGTATCAGTGTCAGCGGCTTTCTAGCAGTTGCAGGAACAAGTTGAATTTTAATTTGAAAATTATTGCCTTTGAGTGCCTACTCCTTTTCCGTCCGTTCGGCTTCTCTTGGCTTCCCGTACTTCAATAAATATTTGAACATGTGACAGGTTCGCATGAAAAATGCGATCAGTTGCGCAAGTGCAAGTATCTTTTATTGTTATGTTGTTATTTTTGTTGCTTTTGTCATTGAGTCCTTGACCTATGCGTGTTTGTGTTTGGCCCTTTGCATAATTTTGAAGTGTTTTTTTGACAAGCACGTTTTTGTTATAGTGCCTTGGATCTATATTTGTGTGGCAAATATGTTTGGTTGATGAGAAAAGAAGAAATGTGAATAGTTCGTAAACAAACAAATTGGCAATTTTAGGCCTTGAAAGGACTTTGCAAGAACATGTATTGATCAATTGTGTTGTGCTTGTTATTTAATGTTTGAAAGCAAATGATCGAGAACTAGATATAAGAGTAGGTCGACCTTTATGCAACAAAAAAAATTACACAATTGCGCCCCTCATATGAAAACTTATCGCGAGAGGATTTCCGGACACTAAAAATTGTCGATCCTGCCACGATCTAAAAACCGCCAAAATCGTTTTTAAGGTATAGCAGTGGTATTTGATGTTTGATTTTTAAGAATGATATGTCGTGATAAAGGTTGTAATGAGTACAGCACTTTGATAACAGGTGATAATGAACTTTGATCTCGTATTCAGGGTCAAAATGATTAAACTATCTTTTTTTCATACTTACCCCAAATATTTTATCATAATTAAAAAGATCTAAAAAAGTTATTTTGTTTTTGCATTCAAAGCGCTAAGATCCATGCATAAACAAAAAAGTTTGAGCACTTCAAAGTTTTTGTATCAACTGAATTCACAGTTTGTCTTTATTTTATAAGTAACTGTAAAAAATAATTTGTCAAAAAAAAAGAATTTTTTATGGATTCACAAATTTGTGAGCAGTCACAATTTGTGTATTTGATAGTGATAACAAAAGATTAAAAGTAAAATGCATTTCGAAACTTTTTTGAACAAGTGTTTTGAAACAAAGTATGTGAATTTTACTATGTCATGGTAAAACGTTCGTAGTTGTTTTGAAAACGTTTCGTTTTACTTTTCTATCTAAAAATGTGCTTTTTAATTTTTGTATGGCGTAAACTGTTTTTCAAAATATTAATTTAATCCTACTTTATCATAGTAAAATATTCGTGGTTGTTTTAAAACGTTCCGTTTTACTTTTCTATTTAAAAATGTGCGTTTTAATTTTTGTATGGCGTAAAATATTTTTAAATACAGGGTCCGCCATATATCGTTTTTTTCAACTAGTGCTTATTTCGTGAATGCTTAGCTCATGTCTGATTTGACACATAATTAGTTTTATCCTTCCGCTGAACGAATATGGTTGTGTATACGCTTGAACAACGCTAGGAAATATTGCGACATTACATTGAAAATCATGATGCCGATTTTGCCAAAAAAATCATCTTTTGAGATGAAGCTCATTTTGATCTTGGCGGGTAAGTAAACACGCAAAATTGTCGCATTTGGGGCACAGAAAACCCGTACGCATACATTGAAAAGCCGCTGCATCCAAAACGAGTCACTGTTTGGTGCGGATTTTGGTCCAGAGGCATAATTGGGTCATTTTTCTTCAAAAATGAGCAAAGAGTGGCCGTTACAGACAATGGCGATCGTTATCGGGCCATGTTGAACGAATTTTTGTTCACAAAAATTGAAGAGGAAGATATTGGCAACATTTGGTTTCAACAGAACGGCGCTACGTGCCACAGAGCCGAAGCTACACTCGATGTTTTGCGCCCTGTTTTTGAAAATCGCATTATCAGCCGCAGAGCTGATGTCGTTTGGCCACCTCGGAGCTGCGATTTGACACCGTTGGACTATTATTTGTGGGGTGCCCTCAAAGATAAGTGTTACGCCGACAAGCCAGAGACAATTGCCGCTTTAAAGGACAATATTCGTGAAGCCATTGGTGAAATACAGCTGCACACAATCGATAATGTGCTTAAAAATTGGACCGATCGTGTAGGCTACTGCATGGCCAGCCGGGGCAGCTATTTGAATGAAATTATTTTCCATAAATAACCGGAAGGATTGTGCTTTAAAAAAAAAAAACGAAATTTAAGAAAATATTCAATAGTTTTTTTTGACGTAGAATTACGTCTTACAGCGCGGTTTGTATGGAGGTCATTTTCACGAATTTTTTCAAAGTGATATTTGACACTTTGGGGTATGCCTACAGCCTTTACTATTCATCGTTCAAAGAAAAAAAAATGCCAAAATATAAAATAGCAAAATCTAAGAAGAACAAAAATTCATTGTATATTCGTATGAGAAATGCACAAGCTGCTTCAGTAGCTGCTTATTTTGTTTTTATGGTTGTTGTTTTTATGGTTGTTGTTGTTGTTGTTGTTGTTGTTGTTGTTGTTGTTGTTGTTGTTGTTGTTGTTGTTGTTGTTGTTGTTATTGTTATTGTTGTGTGTGTTCGTTTGGTTTGGTTCTTTCATGTCGAATCATGTCGTTCCTTGTTGTGCTGCTTTTGTTCTTGTTGTTGTTGTTTTTATTAATATGTATGTAAAATATACATATACAAATTCACATCAGTTGCTAAAATTTTATTTCGTTTCCCAGATAACCAATAGGTTCGAATGAATACGGTGTGCACTTCTAAAAGCACTAAAGCGGACCGTTTCGTTGTCAGCAAACTATGCATTGTGTGTTTTATATAAGCGTACCATTTAAGAAGTTGTATATTAATATTGATTTTCAATGATTTAAACACAAATTCTAAATGTTTGATAGCTTAAATCATTCTTGATTTTAAATACAAATTCTAGTTGTTTGATACTTTAAAATCGTTTATTGAGCTTTAGGTCAGGTTAGAACAATTAATTGCTCTAACGAATTTTTTCCAAAGAAAAAACAACAACAACATTTTCAATTTGAAAAGGAAAATATTAATTAGTAGATTAATTAGTTAGCAGATTGACTAACTAGTTAGAGCAATTAATTGTTCTAACCTGACCTAAAGCTCAATAAACGATTTTAAGCTATCAAACAACAAGAATTTGTATTGAAGAAAGATTTAAACTATCAAACACTTAGAATTTGTATTTAAATCATAGAAAATCAACATAATAAATAACAAGATCATGTAGAAAACTTTAAGTTGTATCTTAATTAGTTTTTTCTGAATGACCTTGTTATTTATTATGTTGATTTTATATGATTTAAATACAAATTCTAAATGTTTGTTAGTTTAAATCATACTTGATTTTAAATATATTAATTAAGTATATTAATTTTATTTGTTGTTAAAAAATTGT
Organism: Dichetophora obliterata; assembly: GCA_963920525.1. Taxonomy (NCBI): domain Eukaryota; kingdom Metazoa; phylum Arthropoda; class Insecta; order Diptera; family Sciomyzidae; genus Dichetophora; species Dichetophora obliterata. The sequence goes on along the minus strand of OY986435.1, from coordinate 267,017,161 downwards.
AAGCTTTTCTTAAAATCGTTTTTATTAAGCTGCAACAATAAACTAAACAATAAACGGCAACTCAACTGCACTACCTTGATTTCAATAAAAGATTCAATGCATATTTTAGAGTTTTTTGGCGAACGAGTGAAAAAGCCAGGGAAAAAAGACAAGAACAACCGACGCATCAAGCGAATATGACATTTATTTCAATTCGATTCTTGATATATATATAAAAGGACTTTACAATTATATAGAGAACGGTTTAAAGGTACAAAAACATGTCGTTTTCATACCAGCAAATCAAACGTTGCCGTTTTAAGTGTCATTTAGCTATAACAGTGACATTCATGGCTTGTTGGGTTGTAATACAATAGAAAATACAGATGCATGTAGCTAGAGAGCCAGTATGTGGCTACAAAGAAATGTACTACTACTAGCCAAGGTTACCAGTTAAAATTTAAAACAATTCCGACAAAAAGTTACTTTTTCACAGTAACATAAATTAAATACAACAAAAATTACCATTGCAAAGATAAACAAAAAAGTTTCTACCGCAATAAAACAATATCAAAAACATCCCACAATCATTTAAAATTTTCACAAAACAAAAATACCAGGCGTTTTTAAAATACCACCAAAATTCCATATGCATTAAAATTGCCACAAAAATCTCATTCGCATTAAAAAATACCACAATAAGTCCCATATGCACAAACAATTTAAAAAACATTTAGAAGTACCACAAAGAAATTTTGCTTTCTAAAAAAAGTCTCTCTCGGAGCAATAATTGCTTTCGCCGCAAGCTCGAGAATTTTCGTGTGTGACGAGTGAAAAGCGGGACATAGTAAGCAAAGTTCTGTTTATTTTCTGTGGACGAATCGGTTCATCCCCCTCTAAGAGCCCGAACAGAACCAAAGCGGATGTCGGTTGTCGGATTCGCCGTGTTATAAAATACATGAAAATATATGCAGCCGCCAAAAATGAAACCGCCGTAGAAATGCGTGACAGGAAAACGCCAGAATAGAATCTATTCTAATTTTTCTCTGACGGCTGGCGGATCTCTCTCTGAGTGACTTAAATGTTGCCAAATTTTTGCTAAAGATTGGGTACGTTATGTGTTATTTTCTTAGTTCTTACTATGATCTGACATTCTGTTTTTGTGCCTGTGTTGCATTCATATGAATACAAAGCATAAAATAAAATAATTTGTATCATTCCCAATATGAAATGCAACCGTGATCCGACAACCGCCACAGCTCCAATTCTGGACGTGTTCTCAGAGGATTTCGCCGAGAGAGGCTCGCCACCCGACATCCGCTTTGGTTCTGTTCGGGCTCTAATGCTGCTCAACCGCTGTGATCATGCTATTCTCTGTGCGTCGTTGTTTTAGATTTGCTTGGTAATTGTTGTTGGTTCAGTTAGCTGAAATTTTTTTAGATTTTCTTAATTTTTACTCGACGTGATCCGCTGATTTTGACAACTAGCTCGCTTTTCTCTGCTTTCTACTTCATTCCTCTCCGAATCGGCCCTGCCTGGTTATTCTGCCATGAGTTGGAATACGAATAAAACAAATGTTTATTTTCAGCATGTATGTATACTACTACGCAAATTTGCGCATGCGTTACTAAACATGCGTTGTGCTTTAAAAACTCCATTTATTTTTTAAATACCATAATAAATTCAAATTATTAATATTAGGCATAATATTTTTTGCATATTAAAAATTTATTTTGTTAACCAAAATTTTAATATTAAATTACTTTTAAAATATACATATAGGTATATGTTCTTTACAACAGTAAAAAAATAATTCAAATCTACCCATATTTATTTCCATTAATTAAACATAACTTTGAATTACATTTAGTTTTAACCATCATAACATATGAACAAGAACAACAACAAATGCATCACCAAAAGCATCAAACAAAAACTTTTTGTAAAACAAAACAAATTTTTACATGAACTATTTATTGTGAGCTTTTTAGATCAGGTAAGTTTGAAGAAGGACAGCAACAACAAGTTTGTTTTTGAATAATTTTTATTTAGAAGATGAAACGCTTTAAAATAGTTTTGAAAAATATAAATAAAAAAATCAGAATTTTTCTCTATTACTGCATAAAAAACGATACTATCGAAACTGTGTCTTTTTTTTATAGAATTTAAAAAAAAAAAAGTTATTTGGCGGACCCTGTATATTAATTTTACTAAACGTTTTTAAAATGTGCGTTTTTTATTTATTGTTTGCTCAGTGCAAGGACCAAAAACCTATAGTTGAATAAAATAAGCTCAAATACATAAAATATATAAAAGAAACCAATATTTTGCATTCAATGCTATGTTAATGCCCCATCTTATTGCCTGCCACTACCTGCATGTATTCTGCTCTGTAGATTCCCCGCCAACTGACTTCCACTGAACGCCACTTGCATGCTTTCTTATACATTTTTGAGCCTCTGTTAGCCAGTTTGCTGTTCTGTACAGTGGCAGTTACCTAACTGGTTTTGGTACAATTCCCGCCCTGCCCTGCCAAAATTGGTCCAAAATAATTTCATATCTATTCCAATAAACAGACTACCTGTCTGCCGTTTTAAGTTCATTTTCCTGCCAAAAATTTTGTCTGGGGTATTAACAAAACAACACTGATAAAAAAATAATGGTTTCATATTTTTTGTATTTAGTACCGTTCAAATAATAAAAATAAACTACTGTTATAATAATGGAACGGTACTAATAAACACAAAATGTGTCTCTTCCGACGAATCATTACGATTCTAACCAACTCATTTTTTATATATATTTGATAAATTGATGTAAAACTATTGAAGACTTTTTGATGAAATCTTAATTATATTTACATTTTCTGGTAAGACATACAGTCATGTGAAAATAAATAGGGACACCTGATTTTTTATATTTAAAGCTATATGAATTATATACATGTTGCCGCAGATATAGATTTAACTCCATCGGGTGTTGATTCTCCTTGATTAGGCGAGTAAAAATATGCAAGGAAGAAGTACACCCCCTCCCCCCTTTGATAGCTAGGGATTAAAAACTTGATAATATGTGTCATTACGTCTTACTCTATATTTTATTTATCTCTTAACCAATCTCCAAGGTCAATAATCTTGAAAAAAGACTTCATGACCTTCAATCCAATGGTATAAAAACCGTTTTCTAATCGTACCACACTAAAAGCTAACTGTTTTACGGGTAGTAATTTAAAATAAAAAAGTAGTTATGCTTGCATTGTGTCAAATACTATGGCAAGATCAAAAACCAAGTCAATAGAAAACTTTATCATAAAAAAAATTTACATCATAAAAATTATCAAAAAATTTATTTAATAATCAAGATATTTCTTATCGAAGTTGAATTAGAAAATTTTTAAAATTTAGTTGCTCATAACTTTCTTAGTTGTGACTTTATGCAAAATGTTTTATAAACAACTTCATTTAATTTTGATTTTCTTCTCAACAAAATATAAACTTTAGAAATCGGCTAAGAGATACACTAAATATGGAGTAAAATGTAATGACACATATTTTCAAGTTTTTCCTCTTTAGCTGCCAAAGAGGGGAAGGGGTAACTCTCATCCTTGTATTTTTTACTTGCCTAATCAAGGAGAATCACCTCCCGAGGGAATTAATACTATATCTGGGGCACTTTGTATATACAGTGTTGAGCAAAACAATAGCAACAAAATTTAAATATGAGGGACTCACAAAAATGATTATAGGAGCCAAAGCATATATTCATACATCATATTAAAAACAAATCATATTCCAATTTGGTTTTGTTTTCTTTATTAAATTTAAAGTTAATATGACTGCATTCAGTTTGTCTGAGAGCAAAACAAAAGCAACATAATTAATATTTGGTGTAAAGTCCATTATTCTTGATAACCGCTGCACATCTGAGCGGCATCGACTCTATTAAAGTATATATGTTAGTATTAGTATATGTTCCCAATTAAGTTTCAGCGCTTCATACAGTGCAGTCTTATTGGAAAACCTTTGACCAGAAACTTTTACCTTCAAAATCCCAAAAAGATTTTCAATGGGTTTCAAGTCATTGTGACTGTGTCGGCTAATCAAGGACTTGAATCCCATTGCCTCTAGTGTAATCTTTGATGAGCTTTGAAGTGTGTTTCAGGTCGTGATCGGGCTGAAACGTTCACTGAAGCGACATATTCCACTCTGAATGGGGTCGCATCTTGCTTTCTAAAATGTCATTATATACAAATCGATCCATAATTCCATCGATTTTTTTAAATGGTTCAACTTCATTGTAGGAAAAACAAGTCCAGACCATAATGCCATCGCCTCCGTGTTTAAAATTTATTTTGCAGTTTCGGGCTTCAAGTCGTGTACCTGTGTGGCGCCGTACCGTGCACATCCCATCTGAATTAATCAAGTTAAACTTTGATTCATCGCTAAAAAAACTGTTTTCGATTTTTGAACGGTCCAATTTAGGTGCTCTTTTGCAAGACAGTCTAAAAAACAATAAATTGCAACTTGTTGCCACAATTTCAGACAGAATTGTTTAAATTGTAATACCTCATCTTGTTTTTTATGCTTAGCTGTAAGCAAAGGTTTCTCTGCCGGTCTGTAACTTCTTTAATCGTTCTCAACGGCTCGTCTTCAAACAGTGCTGTGGTGGATATCTAAATCAAGTGTCCGAACAACCTCTTTGGATGTGGCAAATGCATTTCGTTTGAACACACCACAAATGTTCCTGTCATCACGCAGCGATGTCCTCAGCGGTCGCCCTCTTTAATGTACCGTTGTTACGTCTTTTGTGAAGGTATATTTCTTTATTAATCTGCAAACTATTGACCGATTAATATCAAACTGTTTCACGTTAGATGTTTGCGAATTTTCGTTTTTATATTCGGAAATAATTTGTAATTTAAGAGCTTCACAGTATTTAAAACGTACCATCATAAATGGAACAGTCAATGTCACAACTAGCACAAAAAAACTAAACATAAATATTTATGACTTACAAACAACACGTGCCTTACAATAACGGAACTTTTACCAATAATTCTTCGAACTTCTGTTCTCTTTTTACATTTTTCAAGTTTTGTTGCTTTTGTTTTGCTCTCAGACAAATTGAATGTAGTCACATTAGTTTTAAATTTAATTAAAAAAAAAACAAAACCAAATTTGAATTTGATTTGTTTTATATATGATGTATGAATATATGCTTTGATTCCTATAATCATTTTTGTGTGTCCCCAATATTATAAAAGATACACGATTTTATTGCAGCGCACTTATTTCGTTGCTATTGTTTTGCGCAACACTGTAATTCATGCAGCTTTAAATATAAAAATACAGGTGTCCCTATTTATTTTCACATCACTGTATTACATATTTCAATAATCACGATATTAACACACAAACTGCAATACGTTATTGCCACGAATATTGAAATATGCGAAAATTATTTGACAGCTCGTAACTTCAGTACTGCCATATCACTGTGATTACAAGTGATGGTTTTCGAAAAAATTTAAAAAAATTATAAATAGACCGATCCAATAATGGAACACTAGGATGACATGGGTAAGAACACTTTTGTTGAGAAATAATTTTTTAATGAACAAAGCAATTTCTAAGCTAAATATATTGCTAAAAATTTTCACATGAATTTCTATGGGCTTGAAAGAAACAATTATTTCAACAAAATTGTTCATAATATAAATATAGTTCTGAATACAAAACAAAGTTGTTCAAAAATTTTATATTAAAAATTTAATTTTTATCGAAATGCTTCTAGTGTTTTTGTTTTTGTGTAAAATAATTTTTGTATAATTAAAATAAGTATATTGCAACCCCTGGTCTTAAGTATAGGTTTTAGAAAAAAGTACAATTTTTTTTTTGTTTTATAAAGATGATTTTCTTCTAAATTTCGGCCACAAACTTATATTTTTTTTTTAATTTACACAGAAAAATGTCCAATATGTTATTTCACTAAATCAAACTCTTTAACCCAAGTATGCCGATCATAGCGCAAATCGCCTTACAGATGTAAACAACAAACAAAAACAAGTGCAAACCTAAAAAAAACATAAAAAACTAGAACGAAAATTTGCCACATGTAAACATTGAACGTGCGGGTGCAACATGCGGTAAAAAAAACAAACGTAGCGATGTCTTAAAAACCCTTAAAAATGGGATAACATAAAAAAATGCAAGGCAAGGGTTGCCTCGGCATAGCCCAAATTATATGCCATCAATAGATTCCATGGAAGATCAAGTCACTCGAACCGCAAATAAGTGGTTGAGATGATTGTGATAGTTTATAAAAGTAGTGGCTGATGAGTTTTGAATGAAGTAGGACGCTTCGAACAAAATATGCAATAGCACCCTGTCTCTGTTCGACATTCGTCAGGGGTTTCATTAAAATTGCCTCGGAAAATTTGACGCTTTGCCACATCCGAAAAACAAATAAATAAAAATAACTTATTGCAAAGCCGTTCCAAGTAGTTGTGGAAGAGGCGGGGTGGTTTTCCAACAAAACAAAAAAAGAAAGACAACTAAACGCACACAAACATGTCGCTTTCGCTTTAGATGTCCTTGCAATCACACACTCACACAAAACTGGCCACAAGGACACTTGCCTTGAGCTGTTTGAGCTCTGCGCTAAACTAATTTAAGCTACAGGCAAAGCCAGTAAATGTGTTGCAAGTGGTTGTTGTCGTAGCTGTTGTTTTTGTTGTTGTTGTAGCTGATTATTCAATATGTTTGATTTTCAGATTATATAATTTTTCATAAATTGTGTCAGTTGATGTTGCTGTAGATGCTGTATCTGTTACTTTGTTGTTGCTTTTCTCCTGTCGTTGCTGCGTTAGTTCTTGTCGCTTTAGCTTCATGTGGTAAATGCTGCTGCCAACGCAGACACGCACGCAGGCACTTGTGCATGTGTCAATTGGTTGTTGTTGTTGTTGCTGTTGAAGCGATTTCCAGATTAGCATCGTGAACGCATTGAAATTAATTCCGATTTATTGAACGATCCGTTAATTAAACAAGCTGCAGCAGCTACGATTTATTCAATAAATATCTGTGTATCTCGATGGTGCAGCATTAAATCTGATTTAAGCCAATTGCAAAGTGCAGCAGCTACCACCACAACACGAATGCGCTCATTGAGCAAGATTAAAATTAGAAATCTTAGCCAAAGATAAACAATTTAAAGCCGACTAAATGCAAGCAAAAAAAATAAGCGCTTAATGTTGGTTCAGTGAGAGAATGAGCTAGCAGTTGCTTTTTAGAATTTGCAGTGACTTTTTCCGGAGCCACTTGGAAACTTTCTAAGCGACAAAGTCAATAAAAACGCCTGTTTGAAGATGTTGATTTTCTATGATTTGAAAACAAAGTCCAAATGGTTGGTAGTTTAAATCATTCTTGATTTCAAACACAAATTCTAGTTGTTTGACAGTTTAAAATCATTTATTGAGCTTTAGGTGAGGTTAGAACAATTAATTGCTCTAATAAATTTTTCTCAAAGAAACAAAATTTTTCAATATGAAAAGGAACACATCACTAGCTGATTTTATTGCAATTTCGGCCCTGCTACAGGGTTCATAAGAAATCTCTGTGGTGACACCACCGGAAGTCGAACCCGGGCCGTGATCGCCGTGCAAGCGCATTTTAGCGCACTACACCACAGAGGCGATGAGATTTCAGTGTCAATTTCTCAGTTTTTCTCCCTTTCATATTTCCTGTTGTTGTTCTTTTTGCTTTACTTTAGTTTTATGCTTATGTTATATGCTTTTATGTTATTTTATTTTTTCTGAATTTTATATCTAGCAAGAATTTTTTGCGTAATAAAATTTTCTTGTGTCGAGAAGATTTAATATTAGTTATGTTTTTGCTTAGTGCGTGGTGCGGAGCCACATCCAGTACGTGCTGACCCTACTTTTACAAAACACTACGGAGATAGACTGTGGAGTCGAAAACCGCCTCCCCCTAATCCCGGGATAGCCCGTGTCCATCGGATTGTTTGCAGTCAGGGGCAACAGTACAGCATTTCAGCGGCACATCTCATTGGTACCTGCCCATCCCAGTGAGTAACTTTGGGTTTACCGTGATAATGGGGGCTAAGTCACGGCGAACGGTTTTCTCCCCTATACTCATGGGATATGGATAAAAAAAATAATAAAAAAATAAAATAAACTACCCCAGACAAAATTTTTGACCGGAAAATGAACTTAAAATGGCAGACAGGTAGTATGTTTATTGGAATTGAAATGAAATTATTTTGGCCCAATTTTGGCAGCGTAGGGAGGGAATTGTATCAAAACCAGTTGATTGACCAGACCAGAGCCAGTTGACTGCCACTATACAGAACAGTAAGAAGTCTTCACCTCAATTCTAGCATACGTTCTACGACACAAATTAAGCGGTTCTGCATTAAGCAGCTTGTTGGAATTGATTGATTCCATCCATATCCCCTAAAACGCCCATCTCCACTTATGTCTTTAAAAAACATTTAATAAAAATAAATTCCGCTATTGAGTGTACGGCGCACTGCAACAACTGTTACAGACCAGTAAAAGGAAATGCGAGGAATATAATAGCACAGACGAATTCGGATATCTGTTCACCTTTTCAATAGGGGCACAGCTGCAAGCTATTATTTCTCACCATTTTAACAGAAAAAAGAAAATTTTGACAGGCTAGAAGACATTTACGATGGCGAACTGTATCGCAATCAATGCGAAAATAGATTCATGAATGACCCCAGGAATTTATCGTTCATGCGGTATTTTGACGGAGCAACACTCTATTTAACTTATACTATTAACTAGATTCTTATGTAGTAATTAGCAAATACACTAAAAATTATTCAAAACCGACGGTCTTATCAAATATTGAAGTCACTCTTGTACACCAGTATATTAGATCTTCTGAAATACAGTAAATTTCACCACAATGTATAAGATATGAATTTTGCATTACATGTAAATGATATTTCTTATGTTGTGTGTTTCACTAAATATGATAATTACTAGTGTGTGCAAACACAAATTAGTGTTATGCAAACTTTCGGAAAAAAAAGAGATTATTTGTAACTGTCAAATTCACATGTTAAATGTGAAAAGGTTTTCAAAAATTTCAGGTAAAAAGTCGGAGCTCAGAAGAGTCAGACAGAATAAAAGCGTCTTCCAGTATAAGACGAGATAACTCTGTTGTCTAGAAAACAAAACATTTTTAAGCTGCTAGACTGTTTCAATTGGATGCCAATACAATACTTGTTTTTAATAGAGTTCATGTGCCTGCCAGTATAGGGCGAAAGCATTCTGTTCTGTAGAAAACAAAACTTTTAAGCCTGCCCAAATAGTTCAGTTCAATGCCAAAATAATGGTTTTATTCAACAGAGTTCATATGCCTGCCGTTATAGTGCGTAGGAAGGCTGCTGCTGAAAAAACAAAAATGTTTGAGCTGCTTGAACATTTCAGTTGCCGTCCAATACAATGCTGAATTTCGACACACTGCCTTCTACTGACTTTTCCATGCCTTCATGCTGCTACTTTCTGACAGGCTTTTTTGATAAAAAATAAACTGGCCGCCACCACATTAGCATACTGCCAGAACTCCGCTCATATGCCACAAATATGCTAGTATAATGCCATTTCCCTGTCGAATATTTTGCCTGGGATAGGAGTATCAGTTGCTTAGCAAACTCGTAAGCTGGCTACATAAATTGGTACGTTGAAGATGCATTTAAGTTGGGTCGCTCGCTCTAATGAACTTTTCCCAAAGCAATAAAAGTAAAGATATAGGCCCATAACCATATTCAAAATAAAAGTCGACTCTAAATTTAGTATAAGCATTTTTGATAGTTTTTTAATATAATATGTTGTCAAAAAGCTTGCACTAAATTTAGAGTCGACTTTTATTTTGACTATGGTTACAGGCCATAATGTTGTGTTGTCTCAAAAAATGGACATATTTCGTTTTGTTATTGTTAGGGAGATTTGCGTAATGAATAAACTTACCCGATCTCATAAACATTTTAATACAAAAAAATTTTAATTTATTTTAATTTATTGCATATTCATTAATTTATTTAATTCTTGGCGTTTCTCAACCACCCCCTTCTTGTCATTTATTTTTTGAGCCGATCATAAGAAGTAGCTGGTTCGATAAAAAGTCTAATTATACTACGAAACCTTGAGAATGCTTCATATGCCATTTCTAATGCAAATTCTTTTTCTCCAATATCGAAAACTGCATGCTCGAGTGTTAATCGTTACGATCTATGAATACTAATCGCATAAGCAAGTTGTAGTGGAATTTGCTTGCGAGTAAAATTGTTTGATCCTTTTTTAAATGATACTGCAACAGGAGGAATAGGTAATACATTAAAGTAGTTGTATTTTGGTCCAGAATAATTGGGAAACTTGACCAAAATGAACAAAGGAAATAATTCTATAAATCGGCACTTTCGTAATGGTTATAAACAATTTCAACTACCTCACTGATGCTGCCATTGCACAGACCAGCTGAAGTAAAAAGATTTTGCCTCAAAATAACTTGTGCACCCTTACATAGATATAACTTTGGGCTTAAACCTCTTGCATCGTCGGATGAGGCTAACAACGCTCGTGGATTATTGTGTAAAGCATTGATGATTGTTACAGCATTGCCAACATTTCTGAGCTTCTCAATGTTTTATTCTTCAATTTCAGCGTTCTTCGAGATTAATCTTAACACATTTTAATTCGAAAAAATTAACGCTGATTGAACATGGTCGATAAGAGGTCGAAGTCTTGTAGAGTCAGTTCTCGTAATGATACTCTTAGTAAACATTACCTGAAAGCTTGTTGTTCTGGTCGAATTCATCTCATTATCTAGTTCAATACGAACACTTTGCTTATTTGGCGATGGACTAAGTGACCTTGAGTGACGGGAACATCACCTGACCTCGGATTCCCGTAAAGTGGGATATCTCAAACGGACTGCAGTTGATTGAAATCTCCGAAGAACAGCACTACGTACTCTTTTATAGCAGCATCGGCAAAGAATGATGAATGTTTTTATGTTAAAAGTTTTGTCATAGTTTCTTATAAATTTTGTGCAGTGTGGGTTTAAAAAATTTCAGGAGATACAAAAGAATTTGATCTTAAATCCTGTTAAACATAAATTCAATTAGAAAATAAACATTATAAATATTTACTTTTAACATGAAAACATTCATCATTCCGTGCCGAAGCTGCTAAAAAATATAACAAGCAATAGCAGCAGCGTAGCCTGTGCAAACAGCTACTGCATAAAGCACAGCAGCACCGCAAGCCGAAATCGATAGCTGCTGCTGTAAAACCTGCTTGAAAAATGTTAAAAAGCGACAGCAACAGCAAGAAGACGACTTCAAAATGCGATAGGTTGCTGTTAGGGATGTGCAACTGCAAGCAAAAGTCGACTTCGACTTTTTCAACCGTTGAAAATGTAAAAGTCGACTAATCGACTTTTTGAACCTTTAGAAGTCGAGTGTTCAACTTTTTTCGACTTTTTTAAAATATTTTTGTACCGCTTAGTTAAGAAGCAAATGATTCATTAAGAAAAATGTGTTTTATTGTTAAAAAGTAAACAAAAACATGTTACTTCAGTAGATAAATAAAATACAAAAAAACAAAATATTGCAATTTTAGTTCTTATATAAATAATCAGACTTCTTATGAATAATTTTTCTCCGGTAATCGGAAAAGTTGGAGTTCATTTTCAAGATAAAGTTGAAGAACATTTTGGAAATTTTTAATGCAAATTTCTTCAGCAACCGTCAATATTTATGAAAGTAAAAATAAAAATGTGATGTCTCGATCTGTAATCTTAAGAATGACAACTTCCTTTTCCGATTCCCCAGGAAAAATTAACTATAATTGGACTGAATATCAAGCCCTAACCGCCGAATTAACGTAAGCGTTATAAACCAAATTTTACAAGAGAAGCATTTTCCTAGTTTTTTTTTGCATAAGCGGTACATTTTTGTGTTATATATAACTTTAGAACAGTTTAACGTAAGGATGTGGAATTTTTTGGAGTTGACGACTTTGTTGTCGTACATTCGTTTGCGATTTAAAAAGTTATTTCGAAAAAGTGGCTTACGTTAATTCGAGCAGTTAGGGCTCGATATATTTGTGCACAAGTGAATGCACAGTTAGGAACCACATGTCTTCACCAACTGAACGTAAAAAAACAACATGTTAAGCTGTTCTAGCGAAAGCCTGTTTCGCAATTGGTTCGCTATGAGACCAGCATGATAAAATAACCTTTCGGGTGGCACCAAAGTTGCAACAATTGAGAAATATCTTCTTGCACATAAACATCCAAAAACCTTATATGTCACTGTGATCGGATTCTTGATTATAAGATACCGCTATCAAAACTTCTTCATATGAAATTCTTGCTTGTCTCATCTCGGCATTCACAAGATCACCTAAATGGATGGGGGGGGGGGGTAATTTTGCAGTAATTATTTATGTACTGCTGCTTACCAAGGTGAAAGATTGCTTGAGAACACCCACGGATATTTTGAAATGTCTGCTTTTTGAACCTAGGATCTAGATATGGTTTTACCAATTCAATATTTTAAATTTGTTTGTGATTTCAATGTCATGCACTCCTTTTAAATTCTTGCCAACTTGACTTAAAGCAGAACATTCCCCTGTTTTCTATAATAAAAAATTAATCGATTTGAGCGTAGTTTGAATATTGTGAATATAAACTTGTATTAACAGCCTTATTTTGGCAAAGTAACAATTGTTACCCAGTATTCTTGATACTTTTATGTGTTTGTTTTAATGTTGTTTTTTTTTCAAAACAAAATTTGAAGCTCAGAAATAATTGTTTTAATAAAAATTGTCACCTGCTTTTCATATAGTGACAATTTCATTAAAACATTTTGTTACGCGTGTAACGTAATCAGATGATACGCAATTGCTTTGTCACACTTCCACTTACAATCTCTTTTTTTTTTTATTTTGCTGACCACTACTTTGCATTTACCGAATCAATAGTTGCCAACGCAGCTTTATTTGTTGTTAAACAGCTATTTCGTTTATAAGTTTAGAGAAGACAGTTCTCAGATAAGCGTTAAGGTTTTTGTTTCGCATAAAATGAAAAAAGTCGAAAGTAAAAGTCGAAAGCAAAAGTCGACTTTCGACTTTTTTCAATATCAGAAAGTCGATTGCCAAAAGTCGAAAATTATCAAGCAAAAGTCGACTTTGGACTTATTTCGACCTCGACTTGCACATCCGTAGTTGCTGTGGCTTCGATAATATTCCAAAATTACAGCACGACTGAAAAATCGAACGCTCGCTGCCGCTGAAACTATTTGTTTCTTTCGTAGTTTGCAGCCGAAGCAAAATTTATTTATGGAAAATTTCAAAATTAATTGCTAAAGCTCAGCCAAAGTAAAAACTTTGATGCTTTTGCTAATTTAGCAGCAGCAATTTAAACCCTTAACAATAGTATGCATCAAAGTCATGATATAACAGTTGATCCCGTAACGCCTAAGGGTGCGAAAATCGACCCCCACCACCTTCCATACGGTTTTTTGATTCACTCGACCAGTGAATTTCACCTCCGTTAATATTCGTACTCTTACACTGGACACTCTGTATATGTATTTTTGTTTTGCTTGTATAGAAATTTGAATGGTTCGATAAATTTTTAAAAGATTAATATAAATTACTTACAATACAAAAAGTACAAAAACGCCAAATTAAAAATCAGTTAATAAAAATTAATGTGAAATATTCTAAACACTAGCACTTTTCACTATAATTGATACTTTCTAATCGTACACCGACAAACAAACGCGAACTTATCCTTCCATATCGATCGGTTTTTTGACAGATACATAAATTTGTTTTGCACAACAAAAGTTATAAGAAGCAGTAAGCTGAAGCAATGTAAATTCAGCGAACAACAACAACGAAACATATGGAAATATTTTTTCAACTAACTTATAAACTTAATAGAATTTCGAAATTTTGGAAATAATATTAGAGGCGTAGAACAGTTTAGAAAAAACAATTTTAAAATCGGTCAACCGATTTAGAAGTTATGCTCTGTTAAACAAGCTGTTCCATGGGAGCTTCACTCACTCCAACAAATTAGCGGGCACACCTACCGCATCACAACTGGTCGATCGAGCGGAGCATGATATCCGTAACGACGATCACCAGGTGTTTTCACAAAGAAGCTGAAAGACTGCAAAACGAATGGAAAGCAAAAGTACCGAAGAACTTAAATTTGGGACGGAGCCAGGGACTGTAACAACAAATCGGACTGAAAGTCATGACACTGTGGGCTCGCAGGAGTCAAATGGTACCGACGCTTTCTCAATGAATGCTTAACGTCAGAAACAGCCAGCCATAAAGTTGTGGATCGCACCAAAAATACTCTATCTGACGGAAGGAACAAAGGTGTAGCGAAAATCAGTCCATAAATTGGCAATGCTGCCCAGAGCATAAAGGACGACTAAAAAAAGAGGCATCCAATACCGAAATCTATAGGGAGGACTAAGAAGTCTGGGGCTAGTTATGATAGTGCAAACAAGATCATCAGACTGGCTGTACTTTCGAAATCCTTCCATTAACACACACACACGGGAGGAGCAGAGGCAGATTGAGGAACTCATTGTAGAAGAGATGAACAAAGGCTGGAGGGCAACATTTCAGTTTGATGGCATCCAATACAGACCAGGGCTCATACTGGTGGACTCTAACGGACAAGACACGGTAAAATGACTGAGAACCATTTTCCCGAAACTAACTGGCTGGAACGGCGGTGTGTTCACATGATAACGATATACCTGCATAAAGCAGGAGCGGACACAAAGAAACTTCTGGAGCTTATTTTATCCAAAACTATGGGTTATATACAAACCTGTAGAGGATCTTTAGCAGCAAGGATGTAAATAAAGGCAAGCTCCTTACGATTGGGATAGATGGCAGGTCATTTGAAGCTATCAAAGCCAAAAACTGCACCATACGATGCAGGTTTGATTGTTTTTCAATCCACAAACATAAACCGAAAGGGAAGCAACAGCTGAAAGAATTAAATTCATCGGTAGCAAAATTATGTAGCAAAGAAAGTGACAGCAAATGCAGCAGAAAGTAAGGAAGAGGAAATTGTTCTGCTACCTCATAAAGGTGAGGGTCTTAATGACATCAACCTCGCTTTGCTGAACATTGCCCCAGACGACGACGACACCGTGTCAGAGGCCGATACTCTGACATCGGATAAAGAGGTGGTAGAGAGAAAACAAATGACCAACACTAGGATTGCCAAAATAAATATCCACTTGCAAAATCAACTTCGGCAGTTATCGCAAGGGCAACCCTTAGGTCGAAACTAGGCATACTGCTGGTCCAAGAACCCTGGATATTCAGAAAACACATCAGAGGTTTGACAGAAGATAATACACAAGCAATCTGGGATATAAGATATGACAATCTGAGAGCGTGCGTATTAATAACAAAATGTTTAAATTATATTTTTATCTTAGATTTTCTTACAAGCGATCTGGTTACGATTCAGATCCCGGTACATTTAAACGAAACCGTACGTGAGATTGTTAAAGAAACAGGATACTTTCCAGGAAACGATGTCATCGCATCACCGGACATGGTCAATATGTTGGTGAGCTACTGTTGCTAATAAGAAAAAACTGACACTTATACTCGGATGTGATGCAAATGCGCACAGCAAGGCGTAGGGAAGCACCAAGACCAACAAAATGGATACCTTGTAGAATTTATACGTAGCAATAAATCAGAAATGTTTAATGTGGGAATCACACCAATATTTATAACCGTGGTGTACAGAGGTCCTAAACATAACTATAGGAAATCCTCTTGCTAGAGATCTAATAAGGAACTGGAGAGTCTCAATTTGACCCTTGATTTCTGATCACAGAATTACAAGATTTGATATTAAAAACAATATGTGATGAATATCTAGAACATCTGAGATTAAATGGAACTCATCCTGGATTGAGTGATAATATCAGAAATAACCTAGGACAAGAAGTAATAGTCCAAGAAGTAAAGTATTGTTTTGTCAAAGATTTTTCTTGATAGCACAAAAACTTATATTAGCTAAGAATAAATGTTCGTCGATTATTTAACAGGACAAAGAGAACCGGGGAAGGGTCAAATTACAGGAGTGCCCTAACTCAATATAACAAAGAGGAGCAAAGGGCAGCAAAGCAAGCCAGTTTCAGGAAGTTCTGTGAAAGCATGAAACATTTCACAGTGGCACCAAGACTATATAAGGTTATAGCCGATGATAACAGTATTTCCTCTGCAAGTCTAAAAAAAAAGCTTTGGAAATTTTACTGAGAATGACACTTCTAGGAGCACTAGGCAGAATCAACAGAAACAGCTGGAATATAGCAAATAAAATATGTAGAGACCCAAAATAAAGCTAGGCGCTGAATACCTTTAAACCACTGATATCACCAGGCGTTAATGGAATTTTTCCGGTGCTGCTGCAAAGAGATATAGATATTCTTTTTAATACTCTCATGATAGAAGGTGCTTTTGGCAATACTTCTCATGAAGCCATAAATAAAGCACTTACCCATTGGTCAACAACACCCTTACGAAATGGATTGATGGACAATACAATCTGCTGTCGTGCGAGCACTATAACAGCAATTGCAGCAAGAGGTTGTCCTGAAGGGGGAGTATTATCTCCTCTAATGTGGATCATTGTAGTAGATGAACTACTGGAAGCATTGGCTTAAGCTGGATGAATATTCCAGGGTAACGCTGATGACATACAAATTTTCTCCAGTGGAAATTCGAAGGGACTCTGAGTAATAGAATTGAAATGGGCCGAAGGTAACACAAAATAACAGTGCAACAAGGTGGGGCTGAATATGAACCTTGGCAAAAACCAGCATCATACCATTTATAAGGAAATATAAACTTGAGCACCATAAACCAATAAGATTAGACGAAACCAATAAAGTTAGAATAGAAAGATAGAATTCCAAAGGGAAGTTAAATTCTTGGGAGTATTTTAAGTTCACAAACTACTTTGGAAAACACATTTTAGCGCAATATCGAAGAAGGTTGTTACAACATTTATCACTTGCAGATCCATCGCAGGAAAAAGCTGGGGATGCACCCCAAAAATAAAAAGGAATTGAATCAATTTTCTATCTAGTCGAGAAAAGCTACTGAAATTCAGTACCTACAGAAATCTGGCAGAAAAACTCTAGCGTTGAACTCGAACTTAATGATTGTCGTTTTTTTTACTAGAATTATACATAACTTTTCTTATTTTTTTTTACTAGAAAAAAAATTTTGTTAGTATTCGGCCTTGGTCTTCGGCTGATTATTTTCATTTTGCCGAACATTCAGCTAAGGATAAGGCCAAAAATTCACATTCGGTCCGGCACTACTGGTAACCTTATGGCGGTCTTAAACGAAAAATGGAACCAATGCGTTTACTTTTTCGAAGAGAGTAAGGTTGTTGCTCTTGATATTTCAAAGGCGTTTGACCGAGTGTGGCGTAAAATGCTCACGTCAAAACATATGGCATGTCATGTCAGTGTCATATGGTGTTGATGGTAGCTTTACTCGATGGATTACGTGTTTCCTCAAGGACAGAATGATTTGTGGCGTAGTAGACGGCATTTCATCCGAGAAGCATGCATTGGCGTAGCAAGTGGGGGCCAAGGGGGGAATTTGCCACCCCCGCTTATTTAGCTAAATAAACAATTTAAAAAGAAAACTTCAAAAATTTTTCAAAATATCATTTTTTTTACAACGATAATATTTTTGTATTATATATTTTGCTCTTCTTTCTCTCTTCTTCATAACCATGCTTTCGGATAACCATTTTCTTTCTCTGTGTTTGCAAAAAGATAGAACACAATGTAGAGTTTCTTCTGCAGTTCCAATTTAAAAAAAATTCAGATACACTGAAAAAACTATTAAATGAAGTTGAAAAACTTGTTGCTTTGGTTTTGACTGTGCCTGCATCAGCAGCTTCATCTGAGCGTTCTCTTAGTGCACTAAGACAACTTAAAACGTATCTTCGAGCAACTATGCACAGAAACGACCCACTCATGCGGCACTTATACACATTCACAAACATAAAACCGAAGAATTTAATTCGATGGAGGTGGTGAAAGAGTTTGTTGCTCTCAAGGACAGAAAGAAACATTTTAAAAGAATTTAAATTGATATAACTTTTTGCATTTAAACCATGTAAAGATATACCTAGTCTTGCTTTATAAAAGCAATAATTATTTCTTATATTTTCATATTAACATATGAAAGATCCTTTAAAAAATTATCTCTAATATCGAAATTAGAAACACGCTTGCCACTTTGGTACAATTGTACCAAAATTGGTACATTTATTTTAACGTGGTACCTTGGCACGTTATTTTCCGAGTTGGTACATTTTGTAAGTTGTGAGTTGGGAAAAATTTGGGTATTTTGAAAAAAAGTCTGGGTCGTGAAGAATGGATTGGGGGAAATTTGTTTTAATGATGAACGCTGTGAATCTTCTTAAATTTGGCCAGCTAAAGAAATATTTTGATGTATTTATTCTTTTGTTACTAGCGTATAACATAACTTAATGTTTTTGTTATGTTTGGTATGTAAACAAATATACTCCAGTGAATGATAATAATAAATGCTATCAAATTATTATATTAAATAAAAATTGGTACATTTTTTCCTATTTGGTACATTTTTTCGGAGAATTTGGTGCAACAAAAAATTAGCAAGTGGCAACCGTGGTAGGAAAAACTTTTAAAAATAATGAAATTTTAATATTTTTTATTTAGTTTTATATTTTTTTTTTTATTTTAAAACTAAAACAACAAATGTTTCTCTTACGAAATGTTGGTGATTTTTTTCACTCCCATTTGTACTGCCCCCCGCCCCAGATAAAATTAGCTTCCAACGCGCTTGGGAGCATGCCATCAACGCAGGAATACCCCAGTTCTATCGCTAACCTTATTTCTGGTTTTTTTCAACGACTCTCTTCTGCTGGCAACAGCAGCATTTATCATTCGTATTCGTTCAAAGAATGCCCAAGCACAATGGAGATTGAGAGAAAGAGGCAAAAAATGAGTGACACACTCCTAAATGATTTACACAAAATCTCCAAGTGGGGTCTTTCTTATAAAGTAGAGTTTAATGCTATCTGTTAACCCACAAGCTAATGGTTTGCGCCTTAGCTCTCCTCATTATTGTTGTAATGTTAAATGAAATAAATTCAAATTATTAGCTTTAAACAAATGTAACTTCATTAGACCAAAGATGGAGTACGATTTCCACTTTGAGCAAGGGTTCAATATCTTATTTGGAGCTCCAATTCAATGTCAGGCGATGTATTTGAAAGGGGATGACAGTATTTAATTCTCTCTATTCTCTTAGGCATCGCCGTAATGTTGGTTGCCTCAGTTCTCTGAATGGGTACTACCATGGAAAGTGTTCAAGGAAGATACATAGCCTTATGCCACCAGCTAGTGTGTTTCTCACTTGCGACCCCTTTACCATTGCCTCGATGACTGACAGAACCTCGCACTACCGTGATAAGTCGTTTTTAGTTGCACAATAAAGTTGTGAAATAGTCTCCCTGCGAGCGTGTTTACCGACAGCTTGAAGCTGTGCAAGTATAAAACAAATCTTCACCGACACTACTCTATCTATGCTCCATCTTCTGAATCAACACAATGCCTACACATTCAAAGAGACATCCCCTGAGCGTTGGTTCAGTATAAAAAAAAATGGCAACAATTTACTTAAAATTTAATTGAGCGATTTATTTCTAAGTGTACAAGTAATGTAATATTTCAAAAATGATCGAGTGCGCTCGCCTTAAAGGCGCCAAGAAAAACTTAATAAAATCTATAAAAACATTTTTTTTTCTTTCAATTTTGTATCAAAAGGTTTTGCAGTAAGTATTCAATCATTTTGTGATCAAGGGGCAATTGAAGCGGTTGACTTCATATTTTTAATTTATTAAAAATCATGCCCCTCGCCCGCCTGAGACCTTAAAAAATAGCTTTGCGCTTAGCTGCTGCTCATCGTCGACATAAGCAGATTCGTACTTTGACCTCCAGCACGAAGCTGAGAACCAGGATGGACAGACAGATAGACAGCCAGCAAGACAGTTAGTTAGTCAGTCAGTAAGACAGATGAAGGTTTGCGTACCGACCATTGAATTCATGCCGCGCAGCATGGCTAAAAATAGTTACGCGCTGCGTTGCATCTATTATCGGTCATGCTAAGCTAAGCTTAAAAGGGGAGGCAACAATCTCGATGAGTTCATCTGTGCGCCAATAAAGCTTCCCTTCGAACAAGCTGCCGAGCACCAAAAAACAATGAGAAAAAAACCAGCAGAGTTGCAGCGCCTAGCTTGCAGTATCTGCATCTGCCGCACTGTATCTGTATCTGGACAGTGTTTGTGAAATAAAATGAAATGAATCTGTGCACTAGGCGCTCGAGTTGCACTTTGGCGAACAAGAAATGTGTTACAACAACAACAGCAGCCACAAAACGTCAAAAATGAAATTTTTATCTATTGGATTATTGGCTATATCGTTGCTGCCAAATTAAACTACTACATATCTACATAGAGCAGCCCAGTAGTCCCAGTCGTAAAGAAATCTTTAACGAATTATGCACGATTTTTCTTCACCTTTGACGAAACATGCTGATTCGGTCATACATTTCCTTGACGCAAATCTTATAAAAAAGTTCCAAAATCGTGCCCTGTTTGAAAACTTTCTGTTTTCGATGAACGAAAACAAAACGGATTTGTTCAAGAATTATCGACAAATGTATCTCATGCAGTAAGTTTCTTTAAGAAATCATCATGACATTTTCGTGCACGATGCCTTGGACTGCAGGGAGAGCAGATGTTTGTTAGCGTGCAAGTGTGTGTATCTGAACCGTAACCAAGGGGATTTTTGGGATTCAAATCCCCTCAATAGGGAAGTTTTAAAAAAAGTGTATACAAATTTGACTATAGCAATCTCTTTTATACAGCAGTGGTCACGAATTTAGCACACTTAAAAAAGTAAAGTAAATTCATTCGAATGCTTATATATTTTGACTAGCTCTGACAATTTTCACTAGTATTAGTGTCTAGTATGACTAGATACATTAAAGGAACAATTGGAAAAAAATCAATAATTAATATCATCTGTAAAAGCTATTCCATCTGCGATCCAAGATTCGATGCTCTCAATCACTGGGATAAAAGAAGTTGGTAGTTTGTTGAGGATTTTTCAAAATAGAACTTTTCATTGTCGACCCATTGGTGACCCATTCAGGTGAATCCTCATTTCTAACGCAAAGAAATTCACCTGGTCTTTGACAGAGTACCCTTAAAGGCTGCACCCGAGCTGCACCAAGTTTTGCGTTTTTGTGCAAATGCTTTCTGAAAATTGATTTATTTAAATAGTATGTTTTATTCCGATTTATTGTAAACGATATAATACAAACTTATGACAATTCATAGAAGTTTTAAAAACAAAATAAAAGCCGCAGGTAGGACACGACCTTGAACCGATTTCTTCTTTCTGAGAAGGACAGTACATGTCATTTGATCAAGAACATTCAGGCCTTAACGTTAAAGCCTGAAGCAAAAGCAAAGACCCAAATTTTTCAGACGTGTGCTGAGATGGTGAATTAATACGAAAAGGTTCCTGTGTCGAGGGAAAAGGCGGTGGAAGAAATCGTTGAAACAAAAGTTAACCATCAATTTAGACGATCAAACATAAACATGTAAGGTTAAAATTTTTTGAAATGATTGTGTTATTAATTAGAAGTTTTTCGTCGATTTTTTTAATTTTTGGTAACCTTACAATATCTAAACACCTCCCCCCCTACCGTTACTTATCGTAGTGCATTTCAAAACCCCTCCACCCCCCTAAATTGGTAGCGTAGTTTATGGATGACCCCTTATATCTTCTTTATTTCTTTTATATACATTTTTTATTTCAAAACTTTTTTTATAGAACTTAAAATCAAATAAAAATTAAAAATTAGCATTTCGACTTGGACATGAATTTAGCACACGAGCAAAAAAATGTATAGGATGAAAAATATAATCAAAATTTATTGCATAAAACTCAATATTTCGTAGGAAATTTTTGGGTTTTACTGTTAGTACTTGCTGCTCGATATCCCTCCACAGATTCTCAATCGGGTTTAGGTCCGATTATTGCGATGGCCACTTCAAAATATCCACATGGTTGTCTTCCAAGCAACTCTTAACTATGTAAGCACTGTGCTTTGGGTCATTATCCTGCGTAAAACGCCATTAAAGCGGCAAACTATCCTCTAGAAATAGTATCATGGTATTGACAAGTACGTTTTGGTAAACGTGTTGATCCATTTTTTGGTTAATTTTAACAATCGGACCAACTCCGTGCCAAGAAAACGCCGCCTATACCATAATATTTCAGCCACCCTGTTTAAGGCCCTATTCTCCTTCAGCTTGCTGTTTTTGGACCCTTTTTGAAAAAATTCTCATTTGAAAACGCAAAAAGATATTTGAATTTTGTTTTTTTTATTGAATTAGTAATGAATGAAAGAAAATAAAAAAATTTTTTTCGCCGCGATATAGGGGCTGTCCATAGATGATGGCACCGTCAAAGTTGGCCCTCAAAAAAAAAGGCATGGTGCTGGCGGCCACGATTCCGGCCCTCAGGAGCGTCTGAAAAAAAAAATATAGGGTTATGATCAGCATAGATGTAATTCTGGCCCGTAGTAAAATAAAAATTTTGCGATTTTTTTTGACAAAATGGCGGCCACTTGAAATTGACAAATCGAATTTGGACCCATTTTTTTGTAGTTTAGTGTAAAAAAAAAATAGTAAAAAAAATCGCAAAATTTTTATTTTACTACGGGCCAGAATGGTGACAATTCTACGTCGACTAAACTTTGTTTCATCCAAATCGGTTCAGTAGAACTGGCGGAATCGTGGCCGCCAGCTCGAAAAACGTGATTTCGAGATAAACGCGTTCAAAGTTTGAAGTTTATTTTTCGAAAAAAAAAATTATTTTATCAAAATCGGTTCAGTAGAACCGGAGAAAAGTGGCTTGATAGTTGGAAAGACGCGATTTGGACAAAACAAAACTCACTCTTTTATGAAAGAAAAAAACTGTTTTTGGAATACTTACCCAAATTATTCAGCGATGCCAGGTCCATATAAACCACCTTCTTCTTCTTCAAAAAAGCTTTGATCTTTGGCTCTTTGAGCTCTGCGAGCAATTCTGCCCTCCTTTGATGCATCCACAGCGTAAGCTTCCGAGCGGTTGAGGC
The DNA here is from genome assembly GCA_963920525.1 of Dichetophora obliterata. Taxonomy (NCBI): domain Eukaryota; kingdom Metazoa; phylum Arthropoda; class Insecta; order Diptera; family Sciomyzidae; genus Dichetophora; species Dichetophora obliterata. Next base: position 266,993,850 of record OY986435.1, on the reverse strand, counting down.
GAAGTTCATCACGTGATAACGCAAAATTGTAGGCTTGGTTTCCAATGGCGATTCCCATCAACCTCATAATTTTGAGTATTGGCTGAAAACCATCGTTGAAAATGGCAGTTGCCATGTAATTTGCGATCTCCACTGTCCGCGCTCCAGCTTTCAAATGTTTTGGTGCAAAGGTCCAGGCGATACTGTTGAAACCTTCATTGCTGTTTTGAGTCTCAGACCCGAGGCATCTACTCAACAACTCGTCCGATGACAGCGCTTCGTAGACGGGTTTTATCGCTTCGGCGACCTTTGGGTTGAGCGGATCGTAATTATGTTTAAAGTCATCCACGTTACCCTGCGCCACGGCCTTTTGATACGTGCACCAGCTTGACTCACCGGTCGGGCAATTTTGGTGTTGGGGATTTTCGTCGGTAGATACTTTGTGAAAATACGTAGCCCAAACCGCCTTCTTCATCTCTTCTAGGGATTTCGGATGACGGCGAATCGCGAAACCGTAGTAGGTCGTCAGTTCACTTATAAGCTTATCTGTCAGCTTTCCAGCGCCCTTGCCACCTATACCTTTGTTCTCCTTTTTGACTTTGCGCAGCCTGGACCCCATTCTTTTTTTAACGTGGCCAACGCATTCTTTTTTTACCACAGTGGGGTCGCCATCGTAGGGGTCTTCGGTGAGAATTGCTTTGAAAGTTTTAGAATCGCCGTCGCCGATATATTTTTCATACTTGACGCCGTGTTTTTCCATTGATCTTGCAAACATCTCCTTAACCGCATCGACTTCCATTTTTCCTGCGCTGCCTTCATGATTTTTACGGCATTCCTCTTCGTGCAACTCCTTCCAAGCTTAGAAACCCTCTGGATGGATATATTGCTGGGATTCCCAATATTTGCAGCTATTGCAAATAGCAGACTTGACCACAGAGTCAACAACTTTTTTGGTGTACTTGCCGATCAATGTCGTTATACCATAGAAAGATGCGAAGCCGCGTTTTTTCCACGTGCCATCGCCCGACACAGTCAATAGCGTTGGATCGCACCCTTCATTTTCTTCCATGGTGGCTTCTTTTTCTTCACGAACGGCCTTGGAAATAACGAAATTATAAACGGCCTCTGCAGCTGAATGCAAATTTTGAAGGCTGCTGTAGAACAAATTGTTGCTCAGACCTACTCCTATGTCCATAATGCCACAAAACATATCTATGCCTTTGGGACCAATGCCCAAAAGTCTCATGGCAACAACCAAGCGGCGATTTATTTCATACGATTTGCCGGCGAAACGTGATGAAGGAATAAGTCTGGTTGGGCAAGCGCAGTTCACAGCGATTTTGAATGCAACTCCATTCGGCGATGCTTTTTTGAATTCCAATTTTTCGTTGCATGTGGCACAAATGACGAAAGTAGCAAGTGTTGTGAATACTGAATAGAAGTCCAAGATGCAATTCTCCAAATTGTTTTCGATGACAATATCCTCCGTGGGATTATTTTTGAATTTTTTGGCTGAAGTACTCGCAAACTCAGTGTCCTCTACTCTATCAAATTTATTTCCACGAAATTTGCGTTTTTTAATTCGACCGGCGCGAACATAGTTCACTTTGTTTACGGGTTTTTGACGTGTTTTATTACTTTTTTTATCCATTTTACCGCACAAAAATAAATTTTTTTCAAAACTGTACTTTTCCGCAAACCGTAAGCGCAAGCGTGCGTCCGCTATTCAACTCAATCGAAACTAAACTAAATGCGGCTTTGATTTCATATTCATTCATATGTTTCTGCAAATGTGTATTCAAACCTGTTTTTGCCTGTCCATTAACTATTCAACGGAATTCGGTGGTTAATTGATGCCGTTGCGTTCAAAAACTAAGCAACATAAAAACTACTCATTTTAGCGAAGACATGACCCCACAAAAATGGCCATATCTTCTAAAGTATTTCGAATTTCAAAAAACCCTTTTAGGGTTATATTATTAAATGTCCAAGCTATAAAAAAATGCAAAAAAAAAAGTCGAAAAAAATTTTTTGTTGACAGAGAATAGGGCCTTAATAGTCTTGAGCGTGTTCTTTGGAGTGTGTTGCATGTTTTGAGAACGCCACACATATTGTTTGATGTCAGATCCGAACCGGCAACACTTTGATTCATCCCTCCAAAGCACATTTTTCCAAAAATTCGTTGACTTTTTAAATATTCTTTTACAAACGTTAGACTACATTTAATATTTTGTTGCGACACATGTAGTGTATGTTGGGCTATAAAGCTACGAAAATTGTTTTCATTCAAACGTCTTCTTATGCCTTTTGAGGACACATTTATGCCATATTTTGATGAAATTTCAGTTTTCATTTTATTTGATGTCTTAAAAGGATCACTAAGTGAAGCTCTATAAATCAAATGGCCCTCTCTTGCTATTGTTTTTAGCGCTCTAGGTCGCTAATTTACATTTTTAATGCTCTAATACTGCTCTGCATGTTGTAATGCGTTATATAATAACTTTCACGAACATCTAAGAAGCAGATCAATCTCTGAAACTGTGCTTCCACCATTTTTCATTTGCTGAATCAAATGCCGCTGAGCCTCTGAAAATCAGTAGCCTTTCGCCATACCCCTCTGCAATTTTTTGTTAGAACACAAATAGAAACTTAATAAATTTAGTATATCTTACTAGTAAAGATTAATTAATTAAAATAAAATAATATATGGAACAGTTATTCTAACCTGTGCTAAATTCGTGTCCAGCATTTAAACCACATTGATTGATACTACTTGAAATATATCAGAAAATTTAAGAATAACCAAGAAACTTGCTAACGTTACATAGAGTTAACTTCATAAACAATACTCAATAAAAAAAATTTGATTACAATTCTGAAGCTAAGATGTAAAAAATTTCAAATTAGAGTTACTAATACAGTGTGTGCTAATTTCGTGGCCACCACTGTATCTTAGTTTAAACCAAGATCGCAATATCAAATAATGAATTCTGAAACAGAAAATGTTTATATTTAAACTTTTTAAACAAAAAAGTTGACTTTGTAACTTGATATAGAGTAAAAATATTCAAACAATAAAATAAAAATTATTACTGCAGAGCCCAATATAATCTTATACAATCTCGAGCTTAAATGAACAACAAAAATTGTTTTCAGATGGTTGTTTTTTCGTTTGATTAGTAAAAATATTTAAGCTTGTATATTGTAACTTTAGAATTATGATAACCGACACCGAAGACCAATGAGTACCAATGTTAAGCTGTATTGGATTGATATAAAAGGATTTTGCACATTTATGGTTGTCATATTTGATCCATCCTTTTGAATTTTCAAAAAAAGTGGTGCGGTCGGGGGACCCCTGTCAGGAACGAAGTTCCTTACGCTTTTTCTTCAAGTCCAAATGTAATTTGAAATAAAATGTGTATATTTTTATTTTCTTTATTTTATACTAGCTGAAACCCAGCCCGTTTCTGACACGCCCCTTTGTCCATCGCCCATAAAAAGTTATCAGTGGAACTGCGAGCTTAAATTAAAGTCGAATAATGGAGTGGGAGGCTGTGCAACCTATAGCTCCAAAGCTAATCGATATTGCAAATTTGGATTGTATGGGAGCTGCCACGCCCCTTATCTTATTGACATGAAATTTCACAGGAATACTCTTAAGACGTTGCGATAGTTTACCTGAAAATTTCATAAAGATAGTTTAAATGTACTGCTGTGGCCAAAAGAACAGCAGTACTCTTATGACAATAATACTAGTCTACAAACTTCAGATCCGGTAAACCATTATCATTCCTATATGTACTTTCAACGATGATGACAAATCTGTAATCAGTTTCCTCCCATCAAAACCCCACCAATGGAAAATCCTGTCTACAGCCATGGTTAGTGTGTGTGTGTGTGTGTGCTACAAACAATCTTCATACAACGCTTAGCTGATCCTGTTGCTGCTGCTAATGCTGCCCGCTAGCTCATCAACGTTAACCACTTGGCCAAGTTAGTTGCTGCCGCTCGAGCTGTGTTCGGTTCTTCATTGATTTCGTGATGCACTTTAATGAAATGAAATCTGATCGTTTCATTCGTCGGCTCCGAGCGGCTTCACAGCTACAGCAGCAGCAGCATTTGAAGCAGCAGCAGCAGCGCTTTGTATCTGCAACAAGTTCGAGCGCACAAATTATTATCAGCAATTATTTGCGGCAATATTAAATTTCTCATCACGCCCTCCAACGGCTGAAGCGAGGAACGCAGGAATGGCTTTTCGGAATCTATCCCCACACCCCCGTTTCGACTAGATCATCGACAATTAAAAACGTATCTGCAGCAGACGAATGGATGCCATTCAGCAGCATTTGAGCTAAGCTCTCAAAAACTTTTGAGCAGTTTGAGTTGCCAGAATTTTTCAAACTGGAAAAGTTTACAAGTATACTCTGCTGCATACCCCACTCCTGAACCGATATTTTTTGTAGTGAGCTGGTAGCGATCGCATCGTCTTAAGTTGGTTAACTGCAAACTGCAAATGAGGCTCATAAATTATGTCCAAAATAAAAAAGTAAGCAACAAAAAAAAAACAACTGTAAAATATTGACCAACTTTTGGCCACTGCAGGCAACCGAAAGTCGTGTTTAATTTGAGACAAATTGATGCGATTCCAGTAAAGAAACAGCCAAGTTGTATTTTGTAATGAAATTTGTTCAATTTTTACACTTAAAGAAAATCAAGCATAAGACGAGATGGATGCGGGAACCGGAACTGGCAACATAAACGATTCGGTATGGAAATTGGTCTTTGTGTGATTTGTACTTCTGCTGTGTGGTGTGTGTGCGTAAGTGTATGAATGGCGAATATTATTCGAATAGCGCTATAAAGTAGGTAAAATCAGAATGTCTTTAGGGAATAAGGTAAAACAATAATCAAACCAATTGTGGAACTTAGATGTGGTACCACCCTATGTCGGCTGGGCCGAAGTTGAAATAGCCTTAAGGCCTTAAGCCTTAAGTTTTCTCAATGTCCGGTTAAGCACTAATCGGAACTTTAGCCGGCGGTTAGCAAAAAAGCATTTTCCCAATGTTCGGATACGTCTTAAGTGCCGGTAAAGTTAACGGCAAGTTGAGGTTCCGGCTCGTTGCTAATCGGAAAAACAGCTGTGTAGTGTAAAAAAATGTATATACTTTATAATTAAAAATGGATATAATTTCGAGGATTTCGTTTTTTTTTTTCTACCTTTAAATCGAACCAAAATAGAAAAAGGACATATGCGCATAGGCGTGATTACGTGGATAAGTACACACACTTTCTTCATATGCACTGAAGTTGTGCAGTCTGTTGCGTTTTTAAATTATTTATTAATTAATCCTTGTTAGATGTTTACAACTTTCACATCAAAAATAAAAGAACAAACAAGCGTTGACAGCTGATGTGCAGTTTAACGCATTCACAATTGGAAAAATTCAGTATTAATGACTTAACCGACAGTTACTTAACCGACACTTGGTGAAAACGAAACTGTTTTTTAGATATCGTACGGTTGGCTATCTCCCGGTTAAGAGCTTGACAACCTGGACATTGAGAAAATGGCCCTTAGAGTATATTCTGAGTTATGCATGTTTTAAAAGTTTGATGAGGTCACTTCATATAGTGTATATACGTGGTGTTTATCCACTTTTGCCAATACTCAAATGCACAACACGTTTAAGATATGGAAGGTTATGTGTTAGCACGGTTGCCACCTTTGTGGGAAAAATCCCATTTGTGGCTACTTTTAATTGCCGTGGGAAATGGGAATTCCCATGGGATTTTTTAATTGAGTGTGGTTTTTTTAATTCACGTAGGTTTTTTTTTGGGTTTGGTGGGATTTTTTTTTTTTTGTTTTGAAGGATTTATTTTTTTTTTCAGTTAAAATATGTATAAATATATATATGTACATACAAGTGCATATTTTTTCATATTTTGCTCATTGTCAAAATCGTCTCAGCCCATCTATATGATTTTCGCAACGAATTCGTTAAGATTTCGTTTACTTTGGTTTGGTGGGAAGCTCTTTCTTTCTTGACATAATTAAATGCATTGGGAATATATGTTTCAATGAATTTTTTTTTCTTTTTTTATCAATAAACAAAATTGGTATATCTTAAAATTGATTTGTGATTAGCCCTTATACGAGTTGCTTTCGACGTAATCTTCGCTGGTTATCGAACAACGAGTACCGAACGTCAAACCCTGTCGAAATGTTCGATGTTCGTCGAACTTTTCAGTCGAATAGAATTTTTCTTTTCATGCGGTGCGTGCTGAGCAATAATTGTTAAAAATATAAGAATTTCGTGATTGTGTTTTGCTTTTTAAGGACTAAAAACTAATTTGGAATTCTTTTTGTAAACTATATGCAGGTTTAAGGTGGATTAAGCAAATATTTTTTATTAAATATTATTACTAAGAGACTAATTATAATACAGGCGACGAAATATAATAGTTCTTTTTAATTTTTTGTTTCATTGTTGAGAATTTGTTATGTCTATATTATTTACTGTGGTAATTTTTAATAGAAAATAAATTTTTTGTGTTTTTTTTTAAATAAAAATGGGATTTATCGTTGTTTTTTTTAATACAAATGGGATTTTTCGCGGTTTTTTATTTGCGTGGGATTTTCGTGGTTATTTTTAATGTCCGTGGGATTTTTTGTGGTTTTTTTTAATTGCGATGGGATTTTTTTTTCAATTTTATACCATGGGAATTTTCGTGGTTATTAATTTTTGCTATTGTGGGAAAAAGGTTTTTTCGTGGGAATTTGAGGTGGCAACCGTGTGTGTTAGATATACTGTTAATACACACATTTTTGTGGAATTTATTAAAGTTATGCTACTTTGATGACGTCGCTTTTCTATGCCAAATGTGGGCATAATCATAATCAAAACTCAAATTGAATTTTAACACTTTTCATGCAATAACAATAGAGTTCCAGCTACTACAGCTTTTTCACACTTTCTTCGCAATAGATCATTTTAAGAACCAACCCAAATATCATTGAAATAGCAAAAAGTGGTCCAAAACCATCAAAAGTGAGAAAAATTTACATACCATAATATGGGTTGGGCTCAGAAACAACACAAGACATACAACTAACCATGCGTTTACATAGAAAATAAAAAAAATAAACTGGCCATTTCAGCCTTTGGTAAGACTTTGACCTAGCTTCTATTGATCAGTTGTGTTGTTAAATGTTTGATCACAAATGATCGAGAACTGGACCTAAGTGTTTTATGCCGACTCTGAACGGCTTATGTTCTCAAGAAGCTTTACATTTCAATTTTTACTCTCTGAGGTTTGCCATTGTCTGCAGAGGTATGACGACCGAACAGAAAAAATAATTCAATTGAAAAAACTTTTCTGTCTGAGCTGGAGAATCGAACTCGGGCTACCGCGGTTCTTTAGCTTAGGGGCCACGCACTCTACCCACTAGGCTACGGCCGCCATAGTTTACATAGATGTGATCATAAATTAGTTTTCAATCTACTTTTGAGTTGACCTTCCGACAAGCTAACTTGTTTTCTTTTATTCTTAGCATGCATATGTTTTGAATTCATTAAACTAATTTTTGAGGAGTTTTTAGAGACCTAACAGTTTTCCTATAGTTACTTTGTATGGGAGGTTGGCATGGTTTTTATACTATTTCGACAACTTTAAAAACTCGATTTAAATATCCGAGTGAGTGGAGGGAATATGGAATCAATAGGCCCAACTTCAAGTAATTGTAATAGAATAGAGAGTGACATTTTCCATATTATTCTTCACTCTCGAGCTTCAAAAATGTGTTCAAGTTACTTGAATCCAGTACGGAAACAGACCCAAGGGCGTCGGCAAGATTTTGTCTGGTGGGGAGGGAGGGAAGTCATAAATAAGTCTAGAATGCACATAAAGAAATTGTAACCTATATAATTCTATTTTCTGAGATTTTTGGTACTAATTTTGTTATCATGATAGCCCGATTGACACACGCTTGTACACATAAGAAATGCCCCATAAATATTTAGCCCCTAACTTTTCCTCTTGTGAAATAAGAATACAAAAATTTCCCAAGATTTTTTTAATGAATAAAAACCAGCAAGATTTTTAGACCATTTTCCCGTTTTGGAGGCCGCATAAACAAATTTCGAGCGGCCTGAAATTTATTAGATTTGGATTTAGGATTTAAAAATCCATATAATCCGCAAAAATTAAGAGTTAGAGTTGTCGCTATTCTTGAAATGTTCTCCACATGGACATCAACTGACTTATTTATTTTTTCAACATGCACTAGTTCCAGCGGCATGCAACTTACTAAAATCAAGTTTAGAAACATACTTATTATATGAATTATTTAAAAAAGAAAATTTTAGTTCAAAACGTATAAATAAATATATAAATAGGTACATGTATAGATGAATTTTGGGCTCCATTCATTTTCTAAATATATTCCAGAACCTCAATTAATTTGAATCCTGGATGTAATATAAGCACGTGACGCGAAAATATTCAAAAAATTTCTAAAAAGGGTGGACGCCTGTTAAAAAACGTGAATTCGTAGAAGTATAAAATAAATGTTTCAGATCTAGTTTCCTATTAAAATTTTAGTCATAAAAAACTTTTGACCATGAGATATTTTAATGCAAAAGCGTTTTCTTAACAACAATTTGCTATCAGATTTTTTTAATTGATCAATTGACCACCACTAATGATCTTGATCTATAACACTGGTCAACAGTGGTTATGCCACACGAACTTTGATAGCTGATACTGTTTTAGCTTTCTTCCCTTGTTATGAAACAGAATATTTTTGTTAGTTGGCCTCAGATTTTTTGGGATTTCGTACTTTGTGTTTTTACGACTTTGGTCTTGTTTTTAAGCTCTGGAATTTCTTCCATTTCATTCGTAGTATTTCCTAATGGCTTCGTACTATTTACGAATTAAAACTAAAATTAGTAGAAAAAATTCATTCGTAGGTTGAGCGCACATAATATTCGTAGAATGTACGAAGTATTAGTTTAGTTAAAAAAAATTACAACCGAAATCTTTGAGCCTGATTAGTTGAACAATTACCGAATATAAGGAAATGTTTGATTGGAAGGTGGCCGTAGTCTACTGAAAGAGAAAGTAAGCTAAAAAACCGTGATTCAAAACCCAGCTCAGATAGAAATTTTTTTTTTCGTTATTAGTAAATGTAACAAATGTATTCGTACAATATACATTTGCTTTTGTACGAATACGAATAAAATATTAGTAATATGTACCAAACTAGGTCTAATCTATGAATCCTATTTGTGACTGAAAACTACGAAAACTACACAAAATTTTTTGAGTGTAAGAATACGTATTGAAAAGTGCCTGTGAAACAAGGGTTAATGAAATTTTATCGTAACTAATCACTGTGACGGGTACAACATACTATTTAAAAATGCATGCAAGGTTTAGCTCAGCTTTATTCATAAATATACCTTTAAAAAAGTATTTTCAAAATGTTTCAGAGCTGTAAAAGAATACAATCATTTGTGATTTTAAATTATGTGATTTATATTCAAAATGAATGCAATCATTTTTCCAAATCATTGAATGTGATTTGAAATTTCAAATTTCAAATGAATGCAATCATTTTTTCAAATCATTGATTGTGATTTAAAATTTCAAGTCCCAATCAATGATTTGAAAAAAATTAATGCAATCATTTTTTCAAATCTTTGGTTGGAAATTATTGACTGCATTCACGATATTGCATTCATTTATTTAAATCATTGAAAACAGTCACTGTAATCTCAATAATATAATGTTTGAAAATATCAGTGTGAAGTAAGTAAGATATTTTTTATTAAACAGTGTGTTTGGATCAATGCTTCAATCCGGCTTCGATTGAGTCCTTGGGACAAGATGAGAAAACACATTTTATAGCGGGGGTCCATGTTTTTCTGTAACATATCTTATTATCAAAAGTATTGATATCTCTGTTGAACAAGTATTGGAAATTCATAGACTAATAATATTTGTTTAACAGTTTATCTTTGTTACTTGCAAGCTAAATTAATTTTTGAAGAGCTTTTTAATTGTATTTTGTTATTTATTGTTCGGTTCGCTCTCGCGCTCTTTCACACGTTTAGCTTACTCTTTTAATATTTCAATTTTTTATACACGGTTAAAAATCTTGGAATAAATTTTCGTACAGCTAAATGTATATTGCATATTTTTTAACCTTGCGGTTTAAAATTTAAACTTTCACAAATACTAAACGCATAACTAAAATTTCTCTGTACTAAAATTTAAACCAAAGAAATATTGCAAAGCTGAAACTCAATATTAGGCTATTCGGTTTATATGCATGGTTATTTCTCTTGTTTCGTAAAACGCAATAGCCCAGTGGTTAACGTAGTAATAAACAGGCAGTAAAATTAAATTGTCGTGAAAAAATGTTGCTCAGAAACATGATGCGATAATTTCACGCAGCGGAACAGAATACTGCTCTGACGAAAATGTTGTGAATATGTCCACGCTTTAAAAATTTTAATTTTGTTACTTCTAACAAAATATTTTATATTAAATAAAAAAATAAACAAAAAATGATTTATATGAATGAACCCCAGACAAAATTTTTGGCCGGAAAATGAACTTAAAACGGCAGACAGGTAGTCTGTTTATTGGAATATAAATGAAATTATTTTGACCCAATTTTGGCAGGGCAGGGCGGGAATTGTACCAAAACCAGCCAGTTGACTGCCACTGTACAGAACAGCAGACTGACTAACAGAGGCTCAAAAATGTATAGGAGAGCATGCAAGTGGCGTTCAGTGGAAGCAACTTGGCAGGGAATGTACAGATCAGAATACAAGCAGGTAGTGGCAGGCAACTTGATGGGGCATTGAATGCAAAATATTGGTTTCTTTTATATATTTTAGGTTATTTTATATATTTGAACTTTTTTTGTTCAACTAACAGTTTTTGGTCCTTGGGTTTGTCGTTTTTTTTCGATTCACTTAAATTTTGAACGGCTTTGATGTTGTGACATACAATTTTGAGTGAGATTCAGGGTTGCCAACTTTTGAAATGCCCAGGCCCGGAGCTTTTTTTATTTAATAATTTTTTTTATGGTCTACTTGCTTTTAATTAAAAAATAAATTTTTTCTTTGGTTTTTTCATGTTTAACAATCATGTTTACTACAAATGTGACACAACACAACTTGCATTTTCCCGTAAACTCGTTTTCTTTCAGCAACCAATCTTTGTAGCTTGGTATCGAGAGCCAATCGTTGTTAAAAGATGTTAAGTAATGTTTCCTCTTGCAACTAGATTCCATTATGCTGTTCTCTAAAATAGTTTTGTATCAGTTACTACACAAAACACAAATTATTGACCGAAGTTACATAAATTGAACTGCAAACATTAATTAAAAATTCAGCCGCAGACAAGTTTAATTTATAAGGTTGTGGCACTTGAAAGAAATGTCTTTTTCCCGCCTTTGCTCGAACTGTCATTGCGCTTTTCTTTGTTCTAAGCATTCATTTTCTTATTTCTTTTCATCCATTCTGACAGTTCGACCGAGTTCGCTCTCAAGAGCCAGAACCTTATAAATGGCCGCAGAACTGAAAAGAAAAAGAAAAACAGAAACTAGTTCGTCAAGTTACCAAAAGAAAAGTTACGACTGGTTACGACGTTCCTTCAAAAACGAAGTTCAAGAAATAGAAAGAACGTCAAAGTTAAGTTAGCGTTCATTAAGACAAATGGTTCAAACATTCACTAAAAAAAGGGTAAATCAACACTAATAAATAAGTTAAACAAATTTTTTTGTAAGAAAAACTTGATTTAAATATAGATTAGAGCGAAAGCCGGAGAAAATGTGCCAGGCCCGGAGCCCGGAGATCGGCCCTCAGGCCCGAAGTCTCCGGGCGAAAAGGTATGTGTTGGCAACCCTGGTGAGATTGGTACAAAAAAAAATTGGTACAAAAATTTTATTCAAACGTTTAGGAAATGCAAGTCTTAAGTGATACAAATACAATTCAATGAATTAACGATTAAATCACAATACAATTCACAAAAAGAAATTAAATATGTGACTAGATTTATTTAAATGCTGTAGTCTTAGTAAAATTATTTGCCAGTTTCCTTCTTATTCTGTTCACCAGCGCCATTATGAGCCTGATCAACAGACTTGCCGCCATCCTGTTGTTGTGACTGCTCAGGTGCTTTAACGCTCAGATGAGCCGGACCAGTCTGTTGAATCTGAACGATGCGCTCATTTTGTTTGATTGCTTTGCTTGGTGGCGGTGGTGCCTTTACAGTGAGTATTCCATCTGATGAAATTGTGGAGATTACATGCTGGGGATCATAATCCTTTGGCAGCGTATACTTGCGCACAAAGTGACGCTGAGTCAAACCGTGGTCGTCTTCGCGTTGCTCGTGCTTACCTTCAACTACAATTGTTTTGTCCATTGCTTGAATTTGGAAACATCCATGTACACTTGAAAACCTTCATTGCCAAAAGTGGGCAACAGCTGCATAGAAGAGGCTTCGTCTTTGCCTCCACCATGACGAATGACAGCACGACGAGCCAAAGCATGATGGTGGCGGTCATACGGCAAATGGCCTAGTGATTTAAAATTTAAAATCTCAATCAATGATTTGAAAAAATGATTGCATTCTTTTTATCAAATCATTGATTGGGACTTGAAATTTCAAATCACAATCAATGATTTGAAAAAAAGAATGCAATCATTTTTTCATATCATAGATTGAGATTTTAAATTTTAAATCACTATCAATGATTTGAAAAAATGAATGCAATCAATTTTTAAAATCATTGATTGGGAATTAAATGATTTTAAATCACAAATGAATGCATTCTTTTTCTGTTTAAACAAGAAGAGAACAAAGTAAAACAAAATTTAAAAACGAAACTTTTTTCCCCAAAGTCGGCTTAAAAATATCGTTTTTCTGTCATAAAGATGTTTCAATTAACAATTGGATAATTTGTGAATTTTTCGTAAACGTAAAAAAATTGCTAACAATCTTACAGCATTTAAATTTGGTAAAATTGCAGCTATCTAGTTAGCGAGGGCAAAACTGCTAATTCGAAAGCAAAAAAGTTAGTAAATTCTGAATAAAGTAGGCTAATTTTAGATCAAGCACTAATTATTTAAGAAATCTGATGTCAAATTTTTGTTAAGAAAACGCTTTTACATTAGAATATCTTATGGTCAAAAGTTTTTGTGTGACTAAAATTTAAATAGGAAACTCAATTTGAAACATTTATTTTATACTTTTTCAAATTCACGTTTTTTTTAACAGGCGACCAGCCATTTTGAGAATTTTCTTAATTTTTTCGTGTCTCGTGCTCATCCAGGATTCGAATCATGGGAGGTTCTGGAATATATTTAGAAAATCAATGGAGCCCAAAATTCATCTATACATGTACCGCTTTATATACTTTTTCATGCGTTTTAAATTAAAAAAAAAGACATTTTTTAAATAATTCATATGAAAGGTATGTTTCCAAACTCGATTTTAGTACCTTGCATGCCGCTGGAACTGATGCATGTTGAAAAAATAAATAAGTCAGTTGATGTCCATGCGGAGAACATTTTAAGAATAGCGACAACTCTAACTCTTCATTTTTGGGGATTATATGGATTTTTGCCAGCTTAATCCAAATCTGATAAATTTCAGGCGGCACGCAATTTGTTTATGAGTTATAGGCTCCAAAACTAGAAAAATGGTCTACAAATTTTGCTAGTTTTATTCATTTAAAAAAATATTGGGAAATTTTTGTATTCTTATTTAAAAAAAAAGGAAAATTTAGGGGCTAAATAGTAATTAATGCGATTTTATTTAAAGAAAAAGAAGCCGTCATTATTTAATTTACGAAGAATATTTGTTGAGAAAAAATTTTTTGAAATTAAATGAAAAATCCTTTTAAAGTTTCGAAGTCAGAATGAAGGCTAAGGGTCAGTTAAAGGAGTTCGAAGTTATCGGCCGTAAATTGCCTAACGAGAAGGAACCTCAAACTCCGTTATATAAAATGAGGATATTCGCACCAGATAACATTGTCGCAAAATCACGCTTTTGGTATTTCTTACGCCAATTGAAGAAATTTAAAAAAACAACAGGCGAAATTGTTTCGCTGAAACAGGTGTACGAAACGTCTCCAATTAAAATAAAGAATTTTGGAATTTAGCTAAGATATGACTCTCGATCTGGAACACACAATATGTATCGCGAGTACCGCGATTTGACTGTTGGTGGTGCAGTTACTTTGTGCTATCGGGACATGGGTGCACGTCATCGTGCTCGCGCTCACTCCATTCAAATTATTAAAGTAGAAGCTATATCAGCCAGCAAAACTCGCCGTACGCCGGTAAAAAAGTTCCATAACTCGAAAATAAAATTCCCATTGGTTCAAAGAGTGCACCACAAAGGTAATAGAAAGCTGTTCTCCTTCATGAAACCAAGAACATATTTCTTGTAATTAAAGGTGATTATTACGGTACATTACTGTTCTAAATGTGCATTTTTTTTCTATGCTCAGCACGTAAAAATATACACATTAAAAATAAAAAAATAAAAAATTCAATTTGAAAACGTTTCAGGCATGATACGAGAAATAATTTTACCCCATCTTTGAAATATATATAATTTTCACACAAGCGTGTGTCAACCGGCGTATCATGGTAACAAAATTAGTAACAAAAATCTCAGAAAATAGAATTATATAAGTTACATTTTCTTAGTGTGCATTCGAGACTACTTTATGCCTTTGCCGCCCCCCTAGAACAAATCCTGCGGACGCCCTTGTGTATGTATTTACAAATTTCTAGTTTTTTGTATAGAAATTTTAGATATGAATAAGGATAACCGTCCTTCGGGGCTTCAAAATATATTTTCCGCCCCGGATGCCAGCAACCCTAGCTATGCCACTGGTAGTGACAGGGTTGCCAACACATACCTTTTCGCCCGGAGACTTCGGGCCTGATGGCCGATCTCCGGGCTCCGGGCCTGGCACATTTTCTCCGGCTTTCGCTCTAATCTATATTTAAATCAAGTTTTTTTTTGCAAAAAAATTTGTTTAACTTATTTATTAGTGTTGTTTTGCCCTTTTTTAGTGAATGTTTGAACCATTTGTCTTAATGAACGCTAACTAAACTTTGACGTTCTTTCTATTTCTTGAACTTTGTTTTTGAAGGAACGTCGTAACCAGTCGTTGCTTTTCTTTTGGTAACTTGACGAACTCGTTTCTGTTTTTCTTTTTCTTTTGAGTTCTGCGGCCAAGGCTCATTTCATTTCTCAATCATATATAAGGTTAAGTTACCATGAAATTGTTCTCATACAACAACAAAACTATGATTGCAAAATGTCAAAGTAAAACAAAAAAAGACAAGTAAACAATCAAATTAAATTTTCTGACTAGAAGTCAAACTATTGGATTTTAATATTATATTTGTGTTTCAAATAATTTTTAAACAATTTTCTTGGAGTTTGAGTTTTTGTTACTACCTCAAAATGCCGAAAAAGTGCGCGATTCGCCAAAACTATTGGAACAAGGAAAACGTTTCCCTTTTTAAAGTGCCCAGTGACATTTTTAAACGAAAACGCTGGATGGATGGAATTTGGATCGGCGAATGTCAAAGTAAAAGATAACACCACCAAACAGCTGTTATTGACATTCGCCGAGAGATATGTGCTCTCAGCTTACTCAACCTTATATATAATTGAATCATGGGCTCATTTATAAGGTTGTGGCACTTGAGAGCAAACTCGGTCAAACTGTCAGAATGGATGAAAAGAAATGAAGAAAATGAATGCTTAGAACAAAGAAAAGCGCAATGACAGTTCAAGCAAAGGCGGGAAAAAGAGTGCATTTTTCTCAAGTGCCACAACCTTATAAATGAACCTTGTCTGCGGCTGAGTTTTTAATTAATGCTTGCAGTTCAATTTATGTCAGTGCGGTCAATAATTTGTGTTTTGTGTATTAACTGATACAAAACTATTTTAGAGTAGAGCATAATAAAATCTAGTCGCAAGAGGAAACATAACTTAACATCTTTTAACAACGATTGGCTCTCGATACCAAGCTACAAAGATTGGTTGCTGTGTTCACGGGAAAACGCTAGTTGTGTTGTGTCACATTTTTTGTCAAACATGATTGTTAAACATGACTATGTATGAAAGAAAAAATTAATTTTTTAATTATAAGCAAACAGACCATAAAAAATTATTAAATAAAAAAAACTCCGGGCCTGGGATTTTCAAAAGTTGGCAACCCTGGGTAGTGACTACTACTGTGTAGTTTGACTCCAGTCCCAAAATATTATCAACATGTGCCGGCTGTACAGCGAGTCAGGACCATTTGGGATGGGACAACCAGATATAGCAGTTGCGATGTATGACGCACAGAGTTGATCAAAATTTACTTGAATAGTAAATTTATTTTCTTGAATTGAGAATTTTAATTGCAAATTAAGAATTTTATGGGGATTGAGAACCCATTCGTGCTTGGTCAATCAAAGAATTCTTAATATTTCTTTTCACTCCAAAAAAAAACGTTTGTAAATTTTATCCCCTTCTTACACCATTTATAGCTCTTTGAAAAAGTGTAAATTTTCCATATGTATTGTAAAAATGTAAAAGTTCATCAAAAATAAATTAAAATATGCAGCTTTTCGAATGTTTATGACTCCAAAATTCACAAAATCAAGAACATCTGTTAAGCCTAGGAGTCTGTGAAGAGTTGAAGTTTCACAGGCAAGGGTTTCAAGTGTAACGTCGCAAAAAAAAAACCATTAATAAAAATGCAAAATAAAAAAATTTAACACTTGTTCCATATTTTTGTTGGTACATTTTGTTTTTCCTTTGCGTTACTGCATAACTGTTTGATAGCACTTTGAAACCTATTGACATCATTGAAACAAAAAATAGAGCAGCTGTGGTCACAAAACTCCACCCCTTAGATTTAGCAGCAATTAAAACAACAACAACCAGACAAACAAACACACTTGAGGCTAGCTGTAAAGCAAGGGGATATTTTGTAAAAAAGGCAAGCGTACCTTCAGGCGGAAGGGCGAAAAGCATTGATTTACTTATCACCAAAGTTATCACTGTCAGTGTCGCTGTCACTGTAGACCTTAAGTTGGCAGGCAGTGTTTAATGTCAGTTTTATTCACTCAGTTGTATTGTTACTCTATCTACCTCTGTTCCTCCTCCTCCTCCTCCTTGCTCATGGTATCTCTTGCAGCATTTAGTGGTATTAAGGGATTTATTACAGATCGAGAAATCATTCGTTTTTATGGCAATATTAAGAATCATCATTAAGATTAAATCAACTTGCATGCCTTGAGAGCAGCAGTATTTGTATACCAGACAGCAAGCAATGCGTGGCGGCATCCTCTGGCTGCATATCTTTTCGATGGCTCACAGATCTGGCTAAAATTTTACCAATACATCTTTTATTAAATATAAAAATGTTGATTAAGTAGATGTGTTTTTTACCAGGTTGCTTTATTTTGCTTCAGTCGAATGTTTAATGCATTGGAGGTTTGTTGGAAGAAGTGTCCGGAGAAAAGAGGGTTCAGGCGCATTTAAAGCTATGTCAATGTCAGGATAATGCGATGGAAGTGAAAAGGTTCACATTTGATTTTCGTTGTTTCTGGTTTCTAATTAAAATACCAAAGCTGAGCGCGCAAGATTCCACGATTGAAAAATTGTGGCTAAGACAGATACAACAGCAACAACAACAGCCGCAGCATACTATATTCGTTGCATACACAAGCCATTGAATGGGGGGTTTTTTCGTGATTGGTTTTGTTGTTTCGGTTTTCTACTGTGTTACATTGAAATCGCTACTAATGAAGCAAAGTCGAAAAATTTCGAACAAATGTTCAGAAAATTCCTGCGAAATTGTGCAGTGTTCAAAAGAGACAGGCGAAGACGATTCAAGCGACAGCGTTCGCACGCAGACCCATCAGACAGCTAATGGAAAACTTTTTGGCGCAAGGCTCCAAAGAGAATTGAAGGAGAGCTTAAAGCAAAGGATCAGCACTCGGGTGACCGATTTATAAAAGCTTCAAGCTTGACCCAATTCAAAGGTTGCACATTGAGGCAGACAAGTAGTTTTATTGAAAAATGTATTTTATCTAACGACAAATTTAAAAAAAATAAAATAAAAAAGCTATGGTAAAATGGATATAGTTGACTGTATTTTCGACAGAGTCCCGACAGTCCCGGGATTGCAAGGCCTAAAATCCCGGTATTACCTCTACAAAAAAATTCTAAAATATTCCTACAAAAATTCAATGATGCTACCTAAAAAAAAATTTATGTGTTTTTAAAAATTTTAAAATAAAAACCTTTCTAAAACTGTCTGTACAAAATAGCACAATATTCCTTACCAATAGTCATTTTAATGTCGACTCCAACAGACCTATTCTGGCAAAGTAGCAATTGTCACACAGTATTTTTAATATTTCTATGTGTTTGTTGTAATTTTTTGATTTCAAACAAAATTGAAGCTCAAAAATAATAATTGAAAAATAATAAAATTTGTTTTTGACCTTCAAATTTAGTTTTAAAACTAAAATTACAGCAAAGTCATTTAAATATTCAAAATACGGGGTAACAATTGTTAGTTTGCCAGAATAGGGCTGTACATTTAGTGTAATCTTTTTGACAACAAATTCTATAGAAATTATGTCAGAAAAGCTCACACTCAATTTAGAGTTGGCATTTAAGCGACTATAGGTAAGGCCAAATGTGTTAAACACATGATGCTTTCTAAGAAATACTGAAATGTAATTTTAATAATACAAGAATAAAAATCTTTTTTAACCATCTGTAAAAAATCTTACTAACTTAGAAATACCAAAATGTGACCTTAAAAAAAACAAAACTTCCTTAAGCAAGCTGTATAAAATATCACAAAATTCTTACTAAGATATACAAAAATTATCACACTGTTCAACTTTTTTTTTTTAAATTTTAAGAAAATTTACAAAAATTCAATGATGCTGCCTTAAAAAAACCTAAATGTGATTTTAAAAAATTTTAAAATAAAAACCTTTCTTACACTAGCTGTACAAAAAATATATATAAAATAGCACAATGTTTGAAACATGATACTTCCTTAGAAATACTGAAATGTAATTTTAATAATCTACAGTAATATTACTCATTTTCTGTTAGTTTGTTTGTTTGTTTGGCCTTCATACAAATCTAAACGGCTCAAAGAATTTCGCTCAAACTATGTACACATATTAAGTGCTTCCCAACTTAAAATGTTACATATTTAGTTTTCGCCACACCCCCTCCAAAATTTTTCAACTAATAGTAATTTTGTTATTATAATACTTTTTACCATAAAATTTTTTTTGTGTATTTAATTTTAAAAAACTTCTGTTATATTGACACCAAAAACATTAACATATATTCAAAATCGTAGAAATTTTCAGTACAACGACTTTTTCATAAAACATCGTTACCTAAGAATGAGAAAAAAAACGACATGAAATTCAAAGTTTGGTCTTTCGATGCAAATATCTCCGCTGTGCATTAATATATTTCATTCAAATTCTTTTTTGTTCAAAACTTCAATAAAATCATTGCACAAAAATAGGTTGAACTGTATCGTTGCGTTAATGTAACTATGTTTTATAATTATGTCAAAAAAGGTCCAAAATATTGACTTTTTACTCAAAAAATGACTCAAAAATTGTTTTTGTTGTAAAAATTAAATCAATTAAAAGTTGCACATCTGGCTACCTTTAATATGACATAGCATTTATTTGCAAAAATTCTTCCAGCTAAAGCTTAGTATGCTGTAGGAACGAAAATTTTTGGGCATATAACTCTACACGCGAAATTTTTGGTGTAAAGTAAAAATTTTTGTGTGGAGAAAAAGCACTTGCTGTTCTGGTTGACAGATTCATATTTTTATTGTTGCAAGTTTATAACCTATACAAAGCAAGACTACACATTAATAAACTATATAAATGCAACAATCAATTTGTTAAATAACAAATTCAACACTTAAACATACTTACTGCTTATTTTTTATTGTTGAGTGGCAAATTTCCGCGCCAATTAAAGGTACGGGCATATAATCGACGAGAGAAATTTTGAAATTTCAACTCTCCACCCACGAAAGGAAATTTCGCTGCCTGTTCGTGGTCAAAAATCTCAATGTATTTCGTAAATAATTTTTTTTTCGTTCCTGCAGCATACTAAGCTTCAGCGCAAAAATTATTTTACTGTTTTTGTCATCAAAACAACAAGGGTACCCCTTTGATTTTTTTCGCGAAATTTATTTTTTCCAAAATTTTGTTTTTATATTTTTTACAAATATCAAAAGTCCAGTCAAGTCAAGTCTCAAAAATAATTTATGTGACAAAATACCCCAATATCTCTTTCCAATCAAAAATTATGACTAAAAATCTATTTTTTCATACCAGACTGTTAATAAAACTGAGTTTTGTTTTAAAATTCTCTATAAATTTATCTCTAAGAAAGCAGTTGTGTGTCTAGAGCAATAACGAACATTTTCGTTTATTTTATATTTATCTTCCTTATAGTAATCTGCTTAATTTTTGCTTATATTGTTGAAAGGGTAATATTGCTAGCTTTAAGGTTAAGTAAATATAAAAATTATTTTTACTTTTTAAAATATGTTTTTCGTACCCCTTCTTTGAATTTAATTAGCTCACCGCAAGAGATCGAACCACGAACAAAAAAATTTTGGATTTAATTTCGTTCAATTGCCTTTCTAACGGTAGCTTAAAAATAAAATTCAACATGTTTTTCATCATTCCAGAATTTAAAAAACATTTAATAGAGAAGTGTATATTAAAATGTTTATATAAATGATTCTCGAATAACACCGGGTGATTGAATTGAAACACTTAACCCTTTGTTATGCTGTGATTCACTTACACTTGACTCTTTTTAACTTGCTTTAATATTATGAAGTTATTATTCTTACATTTTGTTTGTCTGTCAATACTAAATTTTCAAGTAATAAAAATTAATATAGAATTCATTCTGTGAAATACTTCGTTAATTGAATAACTGTTTTATTTATTGTCAAACCTAACAAATATATAAACCTTTCTTAAACTAACTGTACAAAATATTGAAAAATTCTAACTTGGAAAAACTAAAATGTGACCTTAAAAAATTAAAAAAAAAATCCATAAACAAGCTGTAAAAAATATCACAGAATTCCAACTTAGAAATACTAAAATTAATAAACTGTCTATTTTTTTTCATTAATTTTATGAACCTTCTGAATGATCCCATTTAATTAATTTTGTTTTAAAGAATTGATCCTTGTTTTTCAGAAATAAACAATAAATGCTATCCTAAAATTTAATCAAAACTGTGTTTTTTAGTATTTTAAAATCTTCTGCAATATTTTGTGTTGTAAAACAAGGCATAGCTACATTGAAACTTTATATTACGTCTTCCAAAAAATTCTTTTTAATACTACTTTTCTGAACTTTTTCTGCATTTTTTCACAAAGGAACACTGGACTCGTTTACAGCAGTTCAACGCTGATACGACTTTAAATGAGTTGGCCGACTGAAGTTCGTTTAAGGTACGACTGAAAGTGAGTTAGCCGAGTGAAGTTTCTTTAAGGTACGACTAAAAGTGAATTGGCCGACTGAAGATAGTTTTGGGTACGAATTAAAACGAAAATGGCAATAAAAAGTACGACTGGCTTTGATGCGTTCATAATTATTGTTTATAAAAATCAATATTTTAAAAAAGTTTAGTAAAAAATAACAATTAGGCCAACTCTAGAAAAGTAAGGAGGGTAGTTACGCCCATTGGCGTAGCAAGCGGGGGAAAGGGGGCAGTTGCCCCCCGCTTATTTACCTAGATAAACAATTTAAAAAGAAAACTTCAAAATATATTCAATATATCAGTTTTTTTTTACAACGATAATATTTTTGTATTATATCCCAGCGGTAAAAATGATCTAAACAAGACCTATGATCTCTAACATACAATGTATGTAGGATACATCCTAAGCCTATGCTTAATTGTACTTTACATTTACACAAGCTTGTCATAGGAAGCAGATACATCCTAACTTGAAACATTGAATGTGACATTGGTTATATCTAATGTGGAAACATTGTATATGACGTCGGATATATCTAATGTGGAAACATTGTATGTGACGTTTAATATATCTAATGTGGAAACATTGTATGTGACGTCGGATATATCTAATGTGGAAACATTGTATGTGACGTCGGATATATCTAATGTGGAAACATTGTATGTGACTTCGGATAAATCTAAGGTGGAAACATTGTAAGGAGAGTTTAGATATATCCGATATAGAAACATTGTACAAGGAAGTCCAATTATCCTATGTGGAAACATTGTAGCTTAATGAATGCTTATTATACTATGTGTGTTCCATTCAATTGTATTTATTACTCGTATATAAGTATTGCAAAATTAACAGATTAAGCTCTTATAATTGTTTAAATACAAAAATATGAAAAATGGGATGGCAATATGTCTGTGACACCCTGTACAAAATAAAATTTAGTATTACTGTCTTTTTCCAATTTTTTCTATAAACATTTTCAAAAAAGTTTTTAAAAATTCCATTAAGATAGACAAACGATAGAATTGTAAGTAAATCCATCTTTTTGAAACAAAATTTTTAAAAAAGAGAAAATTTAAGGATTAATATGAAGAATAATAAGAAACAATTAATATATAAATGAAAATGTATTATTATTGTCCTTATTTAAATTTGCTTTTATAACCGTTTATAAATAATAATTTTGATTATTCAATTCAGATGGGTAGTTTTGAAAAAGAAAATTGTTGTGAAAAAAAGAAACTTAAAGAATAAATAAAGACATGAGTGGATGAAGGTGATGATATTTCGCAAAATTTTAATTTCGAAAAAATTTAATTGTGACTCGATTGAATTGTGACCTACGATTCCACATAAAAACGGGCGCGCAGGAGTGTCGCAAATAAAAACTCTAATTTTTACTTTCACTGCAAAGTTACCTATAGAAATTCCAGTTGCATTTATTTCTTGAAGTTCGTTCATTAAATCGTGTAAATAACTATCGACACTTAACGGTTTCATTTTACCAACGGTTTCATTATAAAAATGTCCCATTATTGGCCATAAACAAGTTTGAGAGCTCTTGAATAGTGGAAGCCCATCTACACCTAAGTCTAAAAGTAGTTCTTGCTGCTCAAGTTCAGAAATTTCGGATTTTAACGATTGCATATGATGTTTTATTCCTATGTGAAAGTATGTTCCAGGGGCAACGGTTCTTGTTGTTATTAATTCATTTTGTTTTATTAATGAGTTGGTCGAAATAGGAACATCTAACTGCATTATTCTGTATCACGAAGAAGCACACTAATGATGAGAAAGAAACGAGACGCAAAACAATTTTGTATGGAAAAAAGTATTGCTTCTCGTGTCTTCCTCATCGTTGGTGTGCTTGTTCGTGATACAGAATAATGCAGTAAGTGTTCAGAATTAAGAATCTGTAATAACTCATCACAACATCTTCTTCCTGGCTGGTATTTACGATACCAAGAGGCGAGTTTGACTTTTAATGAGATATTGGGTATTTCAACTTCTGCTTCAGTTGAGATTGTGGGGAAGTCAAACTCGTCACTTGCACAAGGAATTTCTGTTTCACTGCTTGCAGCGGGTGATATTGACTTTTTAAACCTATTTTCAGTACTTGCACCTGGAATCTCTGCCTCAGTAGGTACACTAAAACTAGCAAGGGGAATTTCTACATTACCAAATGAAGTTATATGGGTGGACACACGTCTGTTTTTTCTATGAATTTCCTCCTCTTTTTTTGCCAGCCGCTTTAAATTTCTGCTGCTGAATCCATCCATTCTGATGTTGTTGATGTTTTAAATAACACTTAAGATATATATGATGAATTTCATGTAAAAATCGAGATGCATTGAACCCGACCACCTCAGATATCGATGAAATTTTGTTCATAGCTAAATTTGATCAATACAAACAAACTCTCATTTTTAGAAATGACTGTTTTGCGATTTTTTGGGCGTGGCACAGTGGGAAAGTTTTCGAAAAAACGCGAAAATGGTCAAAAAGAGCTCCATTTAAACTACAATAACTCAGAATCGGCTGAACCGATTTCCATGATCTTGGTATCATTAAAAAGATATTTTAACAGGCTTTATGACACGCTTTATGACACAAAAAAAATTACACTGTAAAAAATTTATAAAAAAAAAATTTTAACTAACGAAAAATCCAAAAAGATCAAGGGTTTTTTACAGTGTATTACTTTTTTAGAAAGGTTTATCCTTCACCTATACCATATCAAAAAATAAAAATGGGTTCTTTTTTAGTTTTTTTATATAATTTTTTAAGTAGTGTCACTTCTAGTAATTGCCCTTATATTTTATATTTACAGGTTAAATAAATAAACATAGTCCTAGGAAAATTATGAATATGTTTTAACCCCAATTTTTTAAGTAGTGTCACTTCTAGTAATACGTACCGAAAGTTTTCGAAGTAATTCGAATAACAGCGAAAATATCAGGTCACATTCTTACACATTTACAAAATAGTTCAACAATTATAACATTTTTTAAATGTTTACAAATAAAAAACCATCAACAATTGTTAATATTATTTGCCATGTTTCTATTAATTTGTGTTTTATTTTATTTACATTTTTTTTAAGTTAATTATTTGTAAGAAATTTTGCGCTGCTTAAATTTGGCACAGTCAGAATATCTGCGCACATGTACAAAAGTTTCATTTATCGGAATGAATGAATGAAAGCCTTGAGTTCCTGTTATAATTTGAGCTTCTTTATATCTTGAAAATAGCTTTTCTTTAACGTTGTTGTATTCGTCAGCATCTGCGTAAGCAACTTGTATGGTAGTCTTATATGTTTCTGATGCCCAGTGATAGAGTTGCCTCGTTGTCTGGATTTCATTTTTATTTGCAATACTATAATTTCGAGCACCTCTCTTCAATGTTCCTCCGATTCCATCACATGCAGATTTTCCGTGACTGGTAGCATAAAAGTGCCATTCAGCGTCAATACCAAAATCAGATTTGTGATGGCATAAATTAATGAAGTTATATTTATTTTTATATTGTGCTCCTGCACCATCTGATACGTAAATGATTTTATTAATATTGTTGGTTATATTGGCCTTCACGAACTGTATCATTTTTGAAATATATAGATGAACTGCTATACTATCATGGGTATTGCAATCAGATATTATGGCGAAGCTTTTATGAGTTAATTTATCGTTATCTGAAAATAAACAAACAAAGGAAAAAAACAAATAAATAAAAAATATTAAATATTGTGATGAGTGTGGATGGATGTGTTTACTAATACCAAAATATTAAAATAATTACCTTTGTAATAAATAACGAACGGATGTATTATAGCCTGATCATTATTCCAATGGTATCCTTGCACGGCATCTTGTACAAGAAATGCATAATTTTCAGCAAAGTCCATTTGAATTAACATTTCTCCTGATAACAGCGCCGCTCTTTTATTGCTGATAAATTCAGATTGTCGCTTTGCTATGAAATGATGCGGAATCAGAACTTTGATGTGTTTAGTAAAATCGCTGACAAATGATTCTGGGTTGGTGGTTAACGTTTCCAGAACACATCTAATCGTTGTATTCCACTTTTTGTATATTATTTCTTCAGTTTGGTTATTTTCAAAATGTTTTAGCATATGCGTTTTTAGATTATTTAAATTTTTGAAGCAGTGACCACACATTGAAACGCAACACTCGCTTTTTTTCTATGTCACCATCACACACAACGAATTTGAGAACATCTTTGTAGTCGGTAAATGTGCATTCTCTTTCAATACAAATTGATTTTAAGCCACTTGTTTCAAACATCAATTTCATATTCTGATGCAATGTGCATACACAGATATTTTGCTGGTTTCCAACTCCAAGTTTCATACAATTTTTTGGCCAAGGGATGTTTTTTTTTTAAAATTCGTAGTAAGATTCGCGTAGTGAAGATAACATCAGTCTTTTTTGAACTTTTTCACGTAAGTTTCCTTGTTTAACAGTAATTGAATCTTGCGATCCTGGCATCATTCGGCTAATTTCATCATCTTCATAAAATAACTTGACTGTGCTTAGAGTTTCGGTTGGTAAACTACGTGTGCTCATTTTTAAAAGATTGATATCTGCAAACTTCGTTTTAATTCCTTTGGATATCTTTACTTTTTTTGATACAATCGTGAGATATATCATCCCCAAAACGATCTTTAATTTCTGCGTGACTCATATTGATTGGTAAGAGAGATAAAAGTTTTTGCTTTTCCAAAAGATTTGAGCTGTTCTCTATTTGATATTTGATGTTTTGCAAAATTTCTTCGTAAATGGCTTTGACGTTTTCAAGTTGCGCTGACAAATCAGACAATGGATCAGCTCCAAGTGAATCTGCTAAATTTTCCAAAATTTGCAGTGATTTTCTATTTCTGTATGCATCTCGTTTGATATATTTCCTCTTAAGAGACGACATTTGGTTTGGTAGATGAGGAATAATATGATCATTTATATTTTCAATGAGTTCGTTGCTTTCGATGTTTGCATTACGGCTGGTACAAGTTGGAAGTTCATTCAATTCTTCCCTAATTTCATCGCTGGGCGTTGTTGGTAAATAATTTGAGACTTCATTCTGCTCCACGTTGGATTCATTACGACTGCGCGCTTTTCTCAGTGTATTCCGGCAAGTTTCGCAAATACGGCTACAATGAATGCTGGCGACAGCTGGAAAATATTCAATTATATTTGCAGCCTCGTTTTCACTTATTTTACGAAGCGAACGCAACACTTATTAGATATTTTTATGCATCTGTACTTATTGTTTGAATTCATATTCAATCAAATTTTTAAAATATACGCGTAAAAATTGTAATGGGATATCTTGGCTTCTCGAAACTGTTTATAATTATGGATTTCGGTACGTTCATCAGGTGCATTTATATAGCAATTTTTAAGGCAAGCAATAACTTTTTGGGGTTAAAACATATTCATAATTTTCCTGGGACAATGTTTATTTACACAGTACAACATTTTTCAGTTCATTGATTGCCAACTCAATTCTGAGAACTGTATGTAAAATTAGACCCAAAAAGAAGAATTTCTGCATCATTCGTTTTGTCTTCTTACCTGCCAAAATATTTTTAATATCGATTTGAAGTTAGTAACTATCGTATAGGGGAATTTTTCACGTTTTATGCACAACAATATTTGGAGAAAACATTGACACCTTTTTTATGATTCTGAGAATTAAAAAAAAAAGGAATAAACAAAATAATAAATAAACCCACATTTAAGGGTGCTGATTATTTGGAAAGTTTTGCACAATTTGAAACGTACAAGTGCTGAATCAGGTATATAGCCAGCCACCCTTAAAATATGCGCCCATTTATAAGTACCTGGCCGTAAAATATTGAAAAATACGTAGTATTTATAGGTTCGATTTTTGTTTTCGATTGATCGATTTTTGTCATTCAGGCAGTGCCGACGAACGCGAACAGTGAAAGTGATTTTTCTCCAGTTTTTTAAAAGTGAATAACAACAAAACATGAAATATATCAATATGGAAACCAACAAGTGCCCAAATTTGGATGAATTTTGTTACGTTTGTGGTCATATCGTCCGAAAAATACAGAAAAAAGATCGAAAAAATTTGTTTACTGAGCAATTCAAAATTTTTTTATTTTAAGGGTGGTGGCTATAACTGATTTTTGAAATTCATACCTTTACTCAATTGCGAATAAAAGCGAAACTCGTGCATCGATTTTCATGATCTTTGTCTCATTTTGCTCTTAGGTTATGTACTTTGCGAAAATGTAACTAGACTTGAAACTTATTTCCGTTTTGTATTTTTTATGAATTTAAAAAAAAAATATTTGTTTTCTTCATGCGCTTATTTTTCACTTGGAAACTGTGGCTTTTATAGGAAAACAATATATGAACAGATTAAGGAAATTGTAATTATTAATTTTTTAAAATTTATTTCAACTAAATCGGGCTAGTGGTTGTCGAGCTATGTCAAACAACAGGGCCTAAAACGTGATAAATTCCCCAGTACTAGCTTCAAATCGATATTAAAAATATTTTGGCAGGTAAGAAGACAAAACGAATGATGCAGAAATTCTTCTTTTTGGGTCTAATTTCACATACAGTTCTCAGAATTGAGTTGGCAAATCATGTGTTGTACTGTGTTATTTTACCTGTAAATATAAAATATAAGGGCAATTACTAGAAGTGACACTACTTAAAAAATTATATAAAAAAAACTAAAAAAGAACCCATTTTTATTTTTTGATATGGTATAGGTGAAGGATAAACCTTTCTAAAAAAGTAATACACTGTAAAAAAACCCTTGATCTTTTTGGATTTTTCGTTAGTTAAATTTTCTTTTTTTTATAAATTTTTTACAGTGTAATTTTTTTTGTGTCATAAAGCGTGTCATAAAGCCTGTTAAAATATCTTTTTAATGATACCAAGATCATGGAAATCGGTTCAGCCGATTCTGAGTTATTGTAGTTTAAATGGAGCTCTTTTTGACCATTTTCGCGTTTTTTCGAAAACTTTCCCACTGTGCCACGCCCAAAAAATCGCAAAACAGTCATTTATAAAAATGAGAGTTTGTTTGTATTGATCAAATTTAGCTATGAACAAAATTTCATCGATATCTGAGGTGGTCGGGTTCAAAATTTCAGTCTTATCTCGATTTTTAAATGAAATTCATCATATATTTAATTGATACTTGAAATAAATATTGAATAAAATATCAAAACTCGTTTACAAAAACGAAGCTTACAAAGCTTACACCGAAGCACCGATGTTGCACTGTGCACATACACACACATATGGTATTCTTTAGTGTGTTCAGTTCTTGTTGCTTTCTCGAAAGCTGCTGTATTGAGCATAAATTTTAAAGTAAATTTACTTCGAAAATTATTTTAATAGTGTTCCCATTGTCGTCCCAGTGGGAAATTTTGAGAGAACTTAGATAAATTATCATTAACTATTATATATTTTTTTCAAAATTTTTAAAAATGACTCACAAAAATATTTTTTTTTAAACTTTTATGCAAAAAAAATAACGTAAATATTTGAGGAATTTTAAAGTTTTACTATACAAAATGAACCTTTTGAAAATATCTTTAATATGAATCTAAAATAGTTGCTATATCTCAAACTTGACCGAAGTTATGATCAAAAGAAAATCAGTCCTTAAGAAAAAAAACCGAATTTTTTCAATTTTTGAGTACCCGTAACTCAGTAACCACTCGAAAAAAAATAAAAATTACAAATTTATTTTCTAAATTGTAGCCAACACTACGTGTATACAAGGTTTAAACCAAATCGGAGAGGGTCAGGTTGAGAGTGCTGTTGAAAAGCAATGTAATCACCCAATAGCGTAAAACATAACTTTATATTTTGGTATGTTTGGTATGTTAACAGATATACATACTCCAGTGAATTATTATAATAAATGTTATAAATTTAGTATGTTAAAAAAAATAATACATTTTTTCCTATTTGGTACATTTTTTCGGAGAATTTGGTACAACAAAAAATAAGCAACCATGATTGGAAAAACTTTTAAAAATAATGAAATTTTAATATTTTTTATTTAGTTTTATATTTTTTTTATTTTGAAACTAAAAAAAAATTGTTTATTCATATTCATGTTTCTTTTAAGAAATTTTGGTGATTTTTTTCACCCCCATGTATACTTCCCCCCCAGATGAAATTAGCTTCCGACGCGCTTGGTTACGCGCCTGCCAGATATTCATCACCAGTCACCATCCGCCTTAGAAATGGGTTGATTTTGTTGCCATTTAGCAGCGATTCGCATATGGAAATTCTTTCCAAATGAATGTAACTAGTTCCAAACGGTCTTTTGTGCAATGTCTGGGCCATTGAAACAGTGATTAAATGACGGTCGGACTCGACGATTTCTGTGGTTTTATTGACAACTGGCCCTCCCGAGCGTGGTCTAGCTCCATCTTTGACATTAAAATTTGGCAAAATTTGGCATGATTGACTGTTACAGTCTTAGGACCATAAGCACTATTCACATTTTCAGCAGCCTGGCTTGCGTTTTTGCCTTTATCGAAGAAAAACTGTAAAATATGGCGTATTTTCTCTTTTCTGGTATCCATCTTTGACTCAAGCTCACACAAAACTGAGTCAGCAGTCACAAAACCGTATGAGAAGATTTTTTCTAATATTAAATCTTATCTATGTAACGCCATCTAAAGTAACCCGATCGCACTCATGCAACGCGAGATACAGATTACTAAAGCCATATATTGGAAAAAGAATGCATTTCTGCTCACTACACCTGATACTTACTCCTTTAATACTCCCAACCTAATTATGAACTTTTTACCTAATATCAGAAAAGTCATTTCTTTTTTTTTTATATTACAAGTAATAAAATTAACTTAAATAAACATATAGAAATATTTGCCATTATTAAGATTCTTTCCAATTTAACAGAGATTGTATGTATGCCAACTTATATTATATTGGAGCAGCAGCATCCATGTTTATAATTTTTTATGAGCATTTTTATACCGGTATCTATGTGAGTTTAGGAGCCAGCCAATATGAATTTCCGCTTTCTACCGTTCACTTTGACCGCTGAACTCTCTAGCTGCCTGATCCCAGCTAGCAATATGTTGCATTAATAAAGCAACAAAAATAATAATAAAAAAATACAAGAAAAAGAAGAACAAGCAAAGAAATTCGATTCCAATTCCACGGATTCTTAGACGCTGCATGAGTCTTTGCTCTAGTCTATAGTAAATGCTGCATTGCAATGCGAAACGGATGAGTTGGGTTCATGATGAACACGCGATTTACGTGGATTTTATGGCTGCTCCAGCACAAAGTATTTTAGTTCTATATCTTTGAGATGGATGGTGGTGGTAGTGGTAGCATTATCGAAGGATCGTTTGCTTGTCGAGTGCTTCGAGTGTTGAATGTGGAAGCTGTTGGGCGCGCGAGGAAGCTGCTGTATGAAAAATAATCATCAAAAGAATATTTTAAAAATACAAAAAAAAAACAACTGCAGAAAACAAATTAAGTGAAAAGAAAAAAAATATCAAACTCACGCTTATAAAAACAGAGGGGAAAAATATGAGTGAAGAAACACAATAAAACACCTTATTTTACTGCAGCTTGGATGGAAAGTGTAGCAGTTGGTTAGATCGATGACTGTTTCGGTTATGTTTTGATTTTGTTTATTTTAGTTTTAGGCCTTGACGCTGCAAACATTTGAAATTCTTAGCCACAATCTCCTCATTAAATAGAACAAAAAAAACTACCGACAAGCGTCATTCAAATGTTCAGCGGCATGCTCAGCGATAGGCTTGTTCTGGGCCATGGAATGAATGCTGAGCAAGCTGAAGGATTTTAATTAGCGCAATATCCGTTTTCGATGGCTCATTCGTAAAAATGCTGGCAATGTCTGTAAATTACTTGGTATCGATTGAATTGGTATCGGCAAACATCCACAGCCAAAGTTCTCAAGAAAAACAAGTTGGATAACCAGCAATTTCATTGTGTTTGTGTCCAAAAACCAAAACCTTCATTTTTTTTTTTATTTTATCAAAATCGTGTTCTTGTTTTCATTTGTGTTACTCTTGAGTTAAAGTTTTAAAAATAATTTTGACATATTTGTGAAGCACAAATTTCTTATTTAGTCACTTAAGTCTGTATCCACAAATATTGGTACTTTATTGGTGGGCAGTTTTACCCACGCACATTAGGCCATCCTAAAACCACGCTAATGGTTTTAAAAAATCGATGTCGGATTTTTTTGGGGGCACCCCTCTAAAATGTTTCATTTTGTTAGATTTTAAGATTGCCAAAGTTTGAGCACAATTGGAAGATGTTAACCCGTGCCATTGGGGCCTCAAAGTTTTGAAAATCTCGATTTTTTTGGCAGTTTGGCGACTTCGGCGACCCACATCTCTGGAACGGCTAAAGCTATTTGCCCGTGTCATACATCAAATTAAAGGCCATACTGTTTTTAACATTTAGTACTGAAACTGAAAAAATCTTCGCACCCCTGAGAGCGAAGATGCGTTATTTGTATTATTATTGCTTATTATGGACAAATACTTGTACTTTGGAATTCCATTTCATTTAAATATGTTTGCTAGGGTATACCGTTAATTTAAGACCCACAATGTTTTTCTTTTATGTCAGGTATGTATCTATTTTTCCCCATACTGTATCACTGGCGACCCCAAGCAGGTAAAACCAAACTAGCTTAAAAATGTATTGGGTTACCCTACCTACTACCTATTGTTATATTTTAAGTAGAAGTCCAGGGGTTTAGAGTCTGTTATTAAAAAAAGAAAAGGGTAGCTAGGTGGTTCTTGCTTTTATGATTTTGTTTCTTGGTCAGTTGAAAAGTATTCGCTAAACAGTGAAAGTCGTATTTTGTTCTACGTTCGTGTGATCGAGTTTAAAAAAACGCACTAAATATTCACTACAAAAGACATTTTTAATTAGGTCGGTACCTACTAACACGTACTCTTTGTTTTAGTTAGTGTCATTCTGTGTCATTTACTCTTTCTTCTAGTGAACATTTTTATTTCTCGTAAAAGTGATGGCTTCTACATCTGGCATGAGCATTAGAGGTAGAGACAAAATTTTTCTAATAGACTATCCAGCTCATCAGATAACTGGATGTAAGCTGCCTTCCAATCGACAAGTTCTAGCTACTATGTTCTACAATTTGCGTACTGTGAAGTTAAATGTGAGAGACTCCGCCACAACTTCTGTTGACGAGGTTTTATTTTTTTGGACAAAATGTCATAGTAAAGCTGGAAAAACTGTACGATGATTGGAGAAAAATGCAAAAGTACAAGGATAGAAAAACGGAAATTCTGTAAAAGAGTTTAGCCTAAAGTTGGATGATCTCTTTGATATTGCCCACCAAGATGCCCTGATGATGATGACTTCAGAAGAAGACAAGGAGTTTCTGTTGAAACAAAGACAGAAAGGAAGACCAGGCTCCATGCTCGGAGTTGACCTGAAGTTGGCTCAAGCTGAAGAAAGACTACAACAGAAACAACGGAAGGTCTTGGACAAACAACTTGAAGCGGGAAATTTCAGTAAGCATTTTTAAAAAAAAATATTTTTCTTGTAGCGAAACTTTATAAGATCTAGATCACTAGCTGAAATTTCCATCAATATTAACTTTATACTTACTGTCTCATAATTGTCATTGTTGCTGGACCGCTGTAAAGTGTCCGATAGGAACGCTACTCGTATCATTTTGGCTACAGTAGAATCTCTCGGAGAGGATCCTAAAGAATATAAGATCTCCATAAGCGTTATCCGTGAACAGCGTAGAATAAACCGTGAAAAATACACGGAACAAATTCAACACAGACTTAAGATACCCCAAAACGAGGCTGTTTGCGTGCACTGGGATGGAAAACTACTACCAGGTATCCTCAAATAAGAGCAGAAAGAACGGTTTGCTGTTCTGGTATCACATGGGACTGAAGAACAATTCCTGGGCGTTCCTGAAACTGACAGAAGCTCAGGGGAGGAACAAGCAGTGTACGAATGTCTAGAGGTATGGAGTCTCGCCAGCTCGGTCGTGGCTATGTGCTTCGATACAACAGCATCAAATACTGGGAGACTCAATGGAGCGAGCAATCTCCTGGAGCAGATGTTAGATCGAGAGCTCCTGTACCTTTTTTTCCACGTTTTAGAAGTGTTGTTAAGAGGAGTTTTTGACTGCAAGTTTGGAAGCACATCGGGACCTCAACCAGAGAGTTTTCAAAAAGAATGGTCGGCGATTGATTAATCCAAGTTCGATGTAGGCGAGAATGTTTTGAAACTACTGCCCAAAGAAGAAGTAGAGAATATCAAAGAAGAACTGCAAAGAAAACTAATGGAATGCCAGCCAAGAGATGACTACAAAGAGCTGTTACAGTTGGCATTGATATATCTTAGCCATCTTGACGGAAAAGATGTGCGCTTCAGGTCTCCAGGTCCAGAACATCATGCCCGGTGGATGGCAAAAGCTATTTACTGTCTGAAAATACAACTTTTCCGTGACCAGTTTAAGCTGACTTCCCAAGAACAAGAGGCCCTAGAAGCACTTTGTGTTTTCATCGTTTAAGTCTACTGTAAAGCCTGGTTTAACGCCACCAGAGCGTGTTTAGCACCAAAACAAGACCTAGACCTCATTGAAAATCTATTGAAATACGAAAGCACTGACAAAAAATATCAGAAAAAGGAATTAACAAAATGATAAATCACCTGTGGTATCTTAGTCCTGAACTTGTTGCCCTGGCATTGTTTGACCCGACAGTGCGAAACACCGTAAAGAGCCAAATGGCGACAAAAATCTTAACAAATCAAGCAGAAGAAAATGATAAGTGCTCCAGAAATATGCGACCCAAACTAAAAAAAGAACAACTGCCGAAATTCCTAGAAAAAGATCTCCCAGCCCTAATTACAAGTGAGACTTACCTGTTGTTCAAGAGATTAAACATTAACACCGAATTTCTGGAAAAAGATCCTGCAACTTGGCCGCAGAACATCAACTATCAGGAGGGGCAAAGGATAGTAAACAACTTGAAAGTTGTGAACGACATGGCAGAGCGAAAAGTCAAGCTCATCACAGATTACTACCAATTACTTACAAAGGACTAGCAACAAAAACAATACGTTCTCCAAGTAGTCAGCAGATGTCGTCAGCTGTATCCAGATAGCTCCAAAACCACATTATGTCAGTCCCTTGAATAAATTTAAATAAGAATAAAATGAAAAAGACATTTATTTATTTTTTTTTGGATTCGCCCGGAGGTATGAATCTTCCAAAGATACGTATACCCGACCTATACGCATGCATCGAATTAAATTATAGTGATTTTCAATTTAAGGTACTCGAAAAACAATCCTGATTTCAAAAACAATCCAAAACACTTAACTCATTTTAACTGGTTTGCGGCCATTGTCCAACCCAAGGACCTACGTGGAAATGAGATAATTCTCATATCCGCCAAATCAAAATCCCAATTAGTTGGATATGCATTTGGGCCAACGCAGGCATAAACTTGTGTGGAAAAGAGGTATACTCTGGCACACCAATCCAGGTGATAGTGTGAGTTCAGTCTAATTTCAAATCAGGAAACCACGTGAGCACGTAAATCACAATTCGATTTAAAATTAAAATATTAAATAATTAAAAATTAAGTTTTAAAAACGATTCATATTTGATGGTGCTTACTTAATAAAACATAATATCGAGACAAAAGGGATAAACAGAACAATCTCAATTACCGATATTACATTGTTATAAAACTGAGTAAGGTATAATAGGATGAAGTTAAATTGATTTAATTATTTAAATGTAATATAATTTTCCGTTTTAAGACGTCTACCGAATCAGAAAAATTAATCATGTTGAAGTTATTATTGAAATCACTGCACATACATCGTAAAGGTTCATGAAGAGCGTAATTAGAACTGCACTGACTCAACTTGAAAAAAAGAAAATGTCTAGTTCCTCTCCTTGGGATGTTAAAATTTAGAGCTGAGATGAGATATTCCGAATTAATCTCGTCACGAAGTAATTTATACAGAAACATGACATTAAGCAACATTCTTTTGCTTCTTAGGGAAGGTAGTTAAATAATTTTAAGGTGTATTTCATAACACCTTTGGAAGCATAATATTGGGGTTCCATCGACTATGACGTAAAGAAAGTAAAAACTGTTTTTGAACGGATTCTAGATGTAGACATTATATTGTGGGTTCCATATAACTGATGCATATTCAAGAATTGGCCTTACGAGAGAGGTATATAATAATTTAGTAGTAAAGGGATCACTGCTTTAGCCCATCACTAGTTCTTTAGCCCATCTTTTAATGAAACCAAGGACTCCTCTTGCCTTATTTATCACCATATTAACGTGGAGATTCAAGCAATGTTTTGAATCCATAATAACTCCAAGATCGAGAAAACTGGAAACTATTTCTAAGTTAGTATTATTTATAGTGTAATTTATGTTATTAGCAGATCTTCGCGAGAATGTCATTTGCTTACATTTTTTTAAGTTGAGATTTAATATATTTAAGCTACGCCAGTCCACAAGTCTATTTAGATCAGATTGTAAAATATGTCGTTCTTCGGGTGATTTGTAACAAAGACAAAGTTACACGTCATCAGCGTACATTAAGACGTAACAGTGTTTTATTACCGAAGGAAAATCATTAATGAATAGTAAAAACAAAACTGGTCCAAGATGACTGCCCTGAGGAACGCCAGAAGTGACCGAAATACTTTTTGAAAGAGAATTCTTATATAAAACCTTTTGAGTACGTCTAGATAAATACGAATTTATACAATTTAATATTGTGACAGGAAACCTAATAAGGTGGAGTTTTTTCAAAAGAAGATTATGATTAACACTGTCGAAAGCTTTGCTAAAGTCCGTATAAATAACATCAGTCTGCAGTCCCAAAGTAAAACCATTTATAACACGCGTAGTAAACTCTAAGAGGTTTGTTGTAGTGGACTTACCCTTCAGGAAACCATGTTGAAAGACAGAAATGGTGGAAGATACGAAGTGAGTTAATTGATCAGTTATGATTTTCTCAAATAACTTAGGGATTGCACTTAATTTTGCAATTCCTCGATAGTTAGAAACATCTATCTTGGAGCCAGATTTATGAAGGGGTATAATATAAGGCCCCTATTATGTATTACAACTCAACTTAAGTTGACTAGATTCAACTAATTTTTTTTCGTATAACTTATTACATACATTTCAGTTGAACTACGTCGTTTGAAAATTCTTAATAGATGGTAGCAAACTACATGGTTCAATTAAAATATATGCAATACGTTATATGAAAAAAATGTAGTTGAAGCGAGTCAACATCGCATACCATCGCATACATAATACGTACATAATAGGGGCCTAAGAATCCTTCCGTATAATAGGAAAATAACCACTATGCAAGGAAATATTAAAAATGTTTGCTAGAGGAGTACACAGGTTTGTAGCACATTGCTTTAAAATACAGCTTGGAATTTTATCAGGACCGGTCGTAAAAGAAGATTTTACTTGTCGAAGATAACACATGATAATATTTGGGTCTATTACAGGAGTTTCAAAAGAGTTAACTGGCGGGAGAAAAGGATACACCGTGCTAGTATTAAATGGTATATCGGAGTAAGTCGATTTAAAGAAGTTTGCAAACATGTTAGAAATCACATTGTCACAAGATGATTCTTCCTGATTGAATTTGATAAGGGTTGGAAAGCTGGAGGCTTTACGTTTTGAGTTAACAAAACTATAGAAAAGTTTTGGATCATCTTTAAATTGAGATTTTATGTTAATTATATAAGCAGAATAGCATTGTTTATTTAATAGTTGATATCTATAACGACAAGAAGAATAGAAAGCAAAGTCTAAACTAGAACCAGATATTTTATATTTTTTAAATAAGCGATTTTTAAAATTTTTAAGTGCCTTTAGATCATTTGTTAGCCAGGGTGGATTTAAAGGATTGGAGAAACACTTTTTTTAGGACGGACAATAAGAAACACCTTTGCAGAGTATCATTGAAAAACTGTACAGAAGATTCGACGTCATAATATGAATATGATGTTTCGCTAGTTAAAATTGGAGACCAATCAGTCTGCGAAAGTAAGGAATTAAGTTATACATAGTCCGTTTTCTTAAAATTATAGACTTTTTTATTTCGCGCATCAGCAGTTACTTTATCTTCTTTTTCGTGGGGGAGTAAAACTGTTATTTCAAGAGTTGGATGATGTACATCTTCTGGAAGAGATACGGGATTCGAACAATGGAGATTAACAGTAGTGCATCTATCTACAAATACAAGGTCTAGGGTTCTGTGGTTTATATTTAAAATATCATGGACTTGTTGAAGACACAGATCAGACAGCTTATCTAAGAAATCATTTATCCAATCACTATTGGAAACAGGAGTAAGAAATGAAGAATCGTCAGACGATCTCCAAGTCACAAAAAGTAGGTTAAAATCACCCAGCACAATAAGAACGTCTTTATTTTTCAACAAATTATGAACTTTTTCGATGGCGTGTAAATGTTTTAAATACATTGTTAAGTCACATTTAGGAGGAATGTAAGAGCAGGTAACATAAATAATACTATTATTTAATTTAGCTGCAACACAGATGAACTCAATGTCACTTGTGTCCAGAATTGTCAATTCTTCAGATACAAGCGAGTTTTGAACAGCTATCAAAACAACACCACCGATCTTATCATGACGATCTTTACGAAAAATTTGATATTTATTGCACATTATTTCAGAATTTAAGATATTAGAGCGAAGCCAAGTCTCTGTAAAAATTATAAAGTTATATTCAAAATCAAAACTGTTTATGAAAATATCGGAAAGTTTGGAGCTAAGACCCCTGACATTATGCTTGATTTTTTAAAAACATAGTTTTTTTCATTCCAAAAATTGATAATATAGGAAGGAAAATGGGCTTTTTCACAATAGGTTCCGTCTTCGCTCTAATAGGTACCTAGTCACGTTTTTAGGGACATTGGCTTCATTATCTCGAATTCAGTACTACTTACGTATTTTTTCTTTGCATATAAAATATTATAAACAGCATCGCCTTCAATTTTATGTATGACACGGGCAAATATATTAAACCGTTCTAGAGATATGGGTCGGCAAAGTCGTCAAACTGCCAACAAATCGAGATTTTCAAAACTTTGAGGACCCAATGGTACGTGTTAACATCTTTCAATCGTGCTCAAACTTTGGCAATCTTAAAATCTGACAGAAAGAAATATTTTAGGGGGTGCCCCTAAAAAAATTCTGACATTTTTTTACCCTATGAGATACCCAGCATACATCAACCATTTTGACCACATTTAAAATTCTGCATGTGACCTATTTCTCACTATGTACCTACAGTGATGTGCAAAGAAATAGGGACACCTGGATTTTTATATTTAAAGCTGCATTAATTATAGTTATACAAGGTATAGCATTAATATATAGCTAGATATAGCATTAACTCCCTGGGGTGGTGATTCTCCTTGATTAGGCGAGTATAAAATTTTATGGATGAGGATCACCCCTCCCCTACTTCGGAGCTTGAAAGTGAAAACTTGAAAATATGTGTCATTCGTCTTACTCTATATTTTTTTATCTCTTAACCGATCTCCAACGTCATTAGCATCTTGAAAAAAAGACACCTGACCTTCAAACCACTGATGCAAAAAACGTTTTCTAATCGTACCACACTAAAAGCTATCTGTTTTACGTGTAGTACTTTTAAATAAAAAAGAAGTTGTGTTTGCATTGAGTACTCAAGTACTATGGCAAGATCAAAAATTAAGTCAATAGAAAGCTTTATTATTAAAAATAAAATTACATCATAAAAATATTCAAAAAATTTATTTAATGTACTCTGAAGAAACACCTATATTTTTGTGATAACAAATTTCTCTATTTTCGATAACAGACATTTTATCCATTTTAAATAAAATTTTCATCAATTAGAATAAATTTTCGCATTTCTCCTTTCAAATAAAGTATTCATCAATTAGAATAAATTTTCGCATATTCGAAGAAATATTTCTTCACTTGTGGGAAATAAAAATATTTCATGTCTCTAATAATGATAAGTATATTTTCGCACTAAAAAATTCTCATTTTTAGAAAAAATTCATAGAAAATGAAAAATTTTCTCTATAGTAGATAAACAATTCACTATGCGAAATATCATCAATAAAAAAATCCTTTCTCAAAAATAAAAAAGTCGTTTTCTCTTAAAATATAAAAAAATATAGAAGGCGTGAGAGCGAGTAAATGATGTTGTGAAAACCAAGTATTGCATATTATGACGATTGTTTCTTCAAAAGGGTTTTTTTTTTATTAAACATAGATACACAAAGCGACGTTGCTTATTACCACTGCTTCTTTGGATGCATTTATAAAATCATTTTTCAGAAGAAATTTCTGAAATATTTATAAGGAGTTCCGAAAAACAATGTCACAACAAAAGTTCTACCTCTTAACATATTTTTAACTAAAATTTTTACAACCGAATCACAATGCCATTTTATTGGCGTACAACTGCGTTAAAACAAATGTTTCACAAAAATTAATTTTTAACCGTAACTACAGATATGCTTCTCCGTTTTAAAGAAAAATTTACGCAATATAGAAATGTGTTGTACCAGCATTAAGAAAATATATCTCTCTTTTGAAGAAAGTGTTTTTTGTTTGTGAAAAACTATAAAGGCAATTTAAAGAAAAGATTTATTAAAATTAAATAAATATTTCTCTGTTTTCGGTAAAAATTGACACAATAAAGAAAACGGTTAAACCTGTTATAAGAAATATGTTTCTGTTATAGAGAAGGTGTCTTTATTGATAAGAAAATATTTCTCTTTTTAATGGAAGCTTTTTGCCCTTTTTAGTGAATTTTTGGGATAACATTTAGAGAAAAGCATTTTCTGGAGCAAAGTCAATCCCAGTTTCTCTGTATATGGTGCTTTTTTTTCTCATATTCCGAGAAATTTTGAGTGTATTCGAGATATTTATTATCAAAGTTGAGTTTAAAATGTTTCAAAAAAACACCGCTCTGCAACATCATCAACAACTTTCAATTGTGCAAAAAATTCTATATTTTCATTATAACTGTCATCGGTAGACCATAAATCAATATTTTTGTCAAGGAAATCATACGGCAGATCAAAGAGCTCAAAAAGTTTCAATGATTTCTTAGAAACAAAGTCACTTATGTTTTTTGCAGAATTGAATCCAAATTTTTTTTTATCAATTATAAATCATCTTGCTGTAGAATCTGTACTTTCGAGAGTCTTAACAGCTTCGACAATATTCTTCTTTATGAACGGCATCATCAAAAAGTGATTTTTTTTTTAAAATATTTTGAAAATAAAACTCAAATAATACTTATATTAATGACAAAAAATTAAATTTGTATGAAATTCATAAATTAAATTTAAATTTTTTGATTATCTAATCAAAAACTCTGTGCACATGAAAGTTTGATGATGAATATCTTTTGAACGCTTAATTTAATCGCCAAAACATATGATATCATTTTTATAGAGCAGTTAATTTCCTATAAAAATTTGTATTGCGCATTTTATAATAGTCATTTATTGTCGAGTTATAAAGTTCATAAACAAAAATTAAATATGTCTTAAAATAATCAAACTTAAATCAATAATCAATATCATTCAAATGGTGAGGTTTACGGAAAAAATATTGGAAGCCTTTTTTGTAGAGCATTAAATTTCCTACGAAATTCTTTGAAAACATTTTTCTGTACAATCAATTAATGATGAGGTATGAATTTTTTTCTATTGGACTGAGAAAAAAAAAACTGCGATGCGGAGCATCTTCCAATTAAATTTAAAAGCTCATATTTCGTGAGAATTTTTTTAGGGTGCCTAGCAATCCATTTTTCCGTGTCACTTTTAAAAAAAGACAGTTGATTTTGTTGACCCACTCTAATGTATACCGGGGAAACCTGAGACGAACCTTTGCAAGGTAACATTTCTGACTGTCTCAACCTGGAGAGGCCAGCATAATCCTTGTGAAATCGCCTTATTTTTAGAGTTTATTTCAAACCATTGCAGCTCAAGGATGGCTAGCGCTAGAGTCTAAATATTTGGGGAATCATCATAACATAAGCCAAGGATTATTTTGAGGAACTGCCCCGAACAACTTTTTTTCGTGAGACGCCTTCATGTATATATATTAGGGTGTCCCAAAAAAAAAATTTTTTCTGCTAAAGTTTTTTTTGAAAGCTTATGAAGTAATGCATTTTTGAGATATTTTTCAGATTTTTGGGAAGAGGTTTGGTGGTGGCGCTAATCGGGTTTTCCCTAAAAATAAGGTTTTTCGGAGATTTTTCGAAATCGAAGCAAAAGTTGGTCAATACAGACATTTTCTAAGTCTCTGAGTCATCATTTCGAAAGACAATTGTTCAAACTTCACTTTAATGTACATAAATCAGAAGTTTTGTCAAATTTTATCGTCATTTGGGTGTCATATATTTCATTTTTTCGTGAAATGGTCGTACATTTTTTAAAAAACGCTGCATAACTTTTAAAAATTCCATCAAAATGAAAAAATGTTATGATGCAGTTTGAATAATGGTAAAATTCTAAGCAACTTAAAAATAAAATATTTTTGATATTACTCTTGCCTTAGAAAAGACTTAGAAATTGCCTGTTATTGACCAACTTTTGCTTCGATTTCGAAAAATCTTCGAAAAACCGGTTTTTTAGGGAAAAACCAATTAGCGCCACCTCTAAACCTCTTCCAAAAAATCTGAAAAAAATCTAAAAAATACTTGATCTCATAAGCCTTCGAACAAAGGTTGAGCAACTATGAAATTCGAAAAAGTATTCTTTTGGGACACCCTAATATATGTTTTTCTTTTAAAATGTCTGTTTTCGTTATATTACTTAAATAAATACTTGCTCCAAATGAAGCGATTGAATCGATTTTTTTATATTTTTGCTTTAGCAACCTCCCGTCCCCCCATCCCCCCATCAGAATCCTGATCTTTATAAACAGCTCATATTAGTTCAAATAAAAAATGAGTAGGGAAATTAAGCCCATGGTATCACAATGGGCCTCATTTGCTTAAGTGTGTCTCTGAAAAGTGACAGCCACTTTAACCTAACCTAAGCCCCCGCCCCCCCCTTCTGAAACACCTATCTACAGCGTTGCTTCCATATCATCCGGACATTAAATTTCATGTATCGTTTTTTCCCAGCTATATTCAGACAATATTAATTCTCACAATTGGCACAAAATACTTGGCATCCATGGTTC
The DNA here is from genome assembly GCA_963920525.1 of Dichetophora obliterata. Lineage (NCBI taxonomy): Eukaryota > Metazoa > Arthropoda > Insecta > Diptera > Sciomyzidae > Dichetophora > Dichetophora obliterata. The sequence continues at coordinate 266,950,938 of OY986435.1, read as the reverse complement.
ATAAATATTAATACCAAAATAATGAAGATATGCCGTTTGCTGTAAATTTGTTAAATTAAGTCGATTCTTTTCGAAAGTAATTCACAGCACACGTAGCAGAAAATATTTGGAGCGTCTGGAATTCTCGCAGTGTTTTGCTCATTTTATTTTGTAGTTTATTTTTTAATTTTTATTATTTTATTTCTTTCGTTACAAATTGTGCGGTTCTTTTGTTTGCCACGTTTTTTGCTAGAATGTTTTTGCTTCTATTCCTTTAATACAACTCGCCAGCGTTGCAGACATGGTACAATAAAACCAGGTAGGCTCAAGACTAACTGTGCTCTCCTGTTCATAGTCGTTAGTGTAAAGATCAGGTGTTTCGCCTTGACGGTTTCGGCGGTCGCACTCTCAGTCGTGAGCCTACCTCGTTTTATTGTAGCTGGACTCGTTTTATTTAAATGCTGGAAACCCTTAGTTGTGTTCCTGTCCTTTTATTCCACATTTTCCATGATTTATTTGTGGATTTTTAGTTTTCCATAGTTCTTCTGTAGGAAAGAACTAAAGAAAGTGAAAATAACCATGCCCGAGCCCGGATTCGAACCAGGAACCTCTGAGTTGATAGTCTAGCGCACTCTCCACTAGACTACAAAGGCCGTCAAAGGCAGTTTTGACAGTATTGGCGGTTGCACTCTCAGTCATGAGCCTACCTGGTTTTATTGTATCATGCAAAATAATGTATTTCGTTTCGTTTTGACAGTATTGGCGATTGCACTCTCAATCTTGAGCCTACTTTGTTTTATTATACCAAGCAAACTAATATATTCCGTTTCAGTGATCGCGCTCTTAGTCGGTAGCCTGGTTTAATTGTAACATGTTTGTTTGTATATTTTGTGTACTTTCTCAAAATACCTGATTTTACACTTATGAACAATAAAAATTAAAAAAAAAATTATTTTACCTACAACAACCCTTACTTGTTATGTAATTATATGACAATAAAATAAGGCGAAATGTATAAATAGACAACCACTTAATTTGTGTGCTTTCGTTCAATTAAACACAACCATTTCTCAATAGATTTTCTTCAACAATATCTTAATTTTTGTTTTTGAAGTACAGGCTTTAATCAAAAAATATCAAAACAAACAAAATATATTGATTTTTTTACAAATTTTGCAATTAGTTTTGTTTTTCCTTTTTTTTATTAGTTTTTTTGAAAAACACGAAAAATCTTCAAAAATTTAATTTATTTCGCCGAAACTTATAGTTAAATAAAAAATGATGAAGGCATTGTTCGTAAGCTTTAAATTTATATATTATTTGTTTGGTTATTATAGTTGGTTCTGGAGATAAGTTGAACCAACTTTTTTTGTAAAAAAAAACTATATCTCGAAAACAGAATGACAGAAAAAGAAAAAATTACATTTTCGGAAGCACCGCTCCATTTTACATTAGAAATGGATACTGGTATTCATCGTATATTCTGGCTTTAAACCAGTGTTATTTTTCTTTCGTCATTCATCTTTTGGTTTTCTTTTTGTTTCCTTTTGTCTTCATTGTTTTCGTTTTGTTTTCACAAACAAACAATTCTTTCTTTATTTAGATTTCTTTCTTATGTTTTTTTATATTTGCCAACAAACAGTTTCTTATTTTATATTTTATTTTATTGTACGTTCATTTTCTGACCTGATATTCTCAATTTTCTAATAAGAAAATGTTATTTAGTTATATACATATATTCCAGAATATAGAATGATTTAGAGCATGTCCAATGAAAAACTATAGCAATTATGCGTGCATAAAATATGTTTGCACAAAAAATTATTTGATATACGAGTTTTACAGTCATTTAAAAAAAATCACATATTTCTTTGCTGTCAATATAATTTGCAACAAAATTACTAATTCGCTATGATTTATTCCAATATACATATTTAGTTAGTATTTGTAGATAGGTATGTATAGTATAAACACTTGTACGTATTAAATTTGCTTTCTGCACCATCTCTTTGTGGTCAATGAGAGCTTAGGTGTGAGCCGGTTTTTATGCAGGAATAGCTTTTCCTCTACAATCCTTTTTTTTCGCTTTAATTTATTTATGTTTGTCTTGTAAATATGAAGCACTAAAGCAGCATAGAAAAGCTTCGTATGGAATGCAGACATTTTGACAGGCACATGATGGATCATCAGAAAGATGCATACATTATGATGCGAACTGTATTTAGTTATTTAATTTGTTTTCTGCACGCCTTACATTCATCCAAAGAATGATATAAAACGCGTTCGCTGCTTAAGTCTTTTGTTTTGAGTTTGCATTTGTAAAGAATTAGCTTCGATGCTGTCTAATTCTTATGCACATACTGTATTTGTGTTTAAAGCTGTTATTAGCTGGCGTATATAACTAATAAAAAACTGTAGAATCGGTTGTAGAATCGACATCAACGCGTAAGAAATAGTGTCATTTATAAAAACTTTGTCTTTTTTTAGCATTAATCAGAAGTCATAGATTTAAATTTATAATTTATAAAGTTGTCGTCGAAAAAAACAACATCAGCTATGGTTGCATTATCTTCCAACCAAGTTAAATTCCGACCTCCTCCTATCTGTTGCCCGCTCATAATTTGCTAGCTTGACAAAGTTTCCTGCCTGCCAGTCTTTTGTTTTTCCTGCAACATATTTTGTGCTAACACATAGATATATATTGCTTCGATCTGGCCAAGCAAATTAACATGTTTGCATAAAATTACTCTACACAATTGCAGCAATGGCAGAAGAAAATAAAAACAATATTATTAGAACAAGCCAGATAGCTGCATCTCGAGTTGGAGCTGCAGATGCTGATGATCGGCAACAATCTGTAACAATTTTGTTCAACTGCACGACAGCCCAAAATGAGACGCAAAAAGTTTGCCAACGTGTGTCATTAAATGTAAAGCACTTGGTTCCTGCCACAATCTACCAAATAATATATAGTATAGTTAGAGCCAAAAACTATGCGCCGCTAGTTGTAAGCAGCTACCGCAACCAACGGAGAGCCAATCGAGGCTATTATCAATTCGACGAAGCTAATTGGTTTTGAATTTATGGACCTGTGTTAAATATTTATGTTGTCTCTATATACAACAACAACAACAACAACAACAACAACAACAACAACAACAACAAGAGCAGCAGCTAAATCTGCAGCCACAACAATATCACCAACTCAAGCTGAAGCCACATCTAGAGCCACCGCAAGTTTGGCGCAGCCTATAACGAGTAAACGTTGAGATGCTAGTAATTGGCTTTCAATTTGCTGCAAATTGTTGCAACAGCAATAGCAGCAACAACAACGACAACAACAACAGCAACAATATTTCAGTACATGGGAGTAGGTAATCTTTTATTGTTGTTAAGTTTGTTGTGGCTTGTGTTATTTTTATTGTTAGTGTTGTCTGTCGGCTATAGTCGTGGAATCTTTAGTTTGAAACGTATATGAATGAAATTAATCGAAATTATATGATTTGGCAATTTGCTCAAAATAGCAGTAGCTGTGGTAGTGTAGCAGCAAGCAAATTGTTGTTGCAAGTCAAATTGCTGAGATGCAAGGGTAGGAAAAAGGGTTTTGAAACCGATTTTGACACAAGACATGCAAAAAAATATTTAGTTTTTTTTATTATTTTTTTTTTTTTTTTTTTAAAGTAGTCTACTTAATAACATCACATTAGAAAATATACTAAAAATATATGAATTTATAAAAGTATGTAACGTAACGCATTTTATATAAAATCTTTTCAAGTATTACTTAAATTTTTTTTTAATTAGCCAATAACTATTCTACACAATAAAATTTAATAAACCCGAGCCGAAAGCCCTGGCAGCTAATTGCTCGACATATTATCTTAGTTGTAATAATTTATTATTATAATTAATTATACTAAATAAATAAATAAATATTTTATGAGGTGCTACCGATGTACTTCAACTTCATATTTTAAGCTAAATTCGACAATATATGGCTTTATTTATGATTTTTAAACTTTCATTTCTATCATATATGGGCACACTGCAGTAAATATTTACTGCATTACTAGAAGCAGTAATCAGTAAACTTTTACTGATAATGAAATTCAATTTGCATTACCAGTAAATTTTACTGATTACTGGAAAAAATTGCAGTAAAAATAAATTTTTACTGATTACTGGAAAAAAATTGCAGTAGAAATAAATTTGTACTGATAATGAAATTTAATTTTCATTACCAGTAAATTTTTACTGATTACTGAAAAAATTTGCAGCAAAAATAAATTTTTACTGATTACTGAAAAAAATTGCAGTAAAAATAAATTTTTACTGATTACTGAAAAAAATTGCAGTAAAAATAAATTTCTACTGATTACTGAAAAAAATTGCAGTAAAAATTTATTTTTACTGATTACTGAAAAAAATTGCTGTAAAAATTTATTTTTACTGATTACTGAAAAAAATTGCAGTAAAAATACATTTTAACTGATTACTGGAAAAAAATTGCAGTACAAATAAATTTGTACTGATAATGAAATTTAATTTGCATTACCAGTAAATTTTTACTGATTACTGAAAAAATTTGCAGCAAAAATAAATTTTTACTGATTACTGAAAAAAATTGCAGTAAAAATAAATTTTTACTGATTACTGAAAAAAATTGCAGTAAAAATTTATTTTTACTGATTACTGAAAAAAATTGCAGTAAAAATACATTTTTACTGATTACTAAAAAAAATTGCTGTAAAAATTTATTTTTACTGATTACTGAAAAAATTTGCAGTAAAAATAAATTTTCTAAGATAATATGTAAAAATAAATTTTTACTGATTACTGAATAAAATTGCAGTAAAAGTAAATTTTAACTTATAATGAAATATCATTTGCATGATAAGTAAAATTTTTACTAGTTACTGAAAGTAGTAATTGGTAGTTAAAAATCAATGTACAAGCACTAAGGGCCAGTTTTTCAGTACGAGTTTAAACTTTAGTCAAATTTAACCTAGCTTAATTCACCAAAATTGGACGTTTAACCTTGGTCTAGCTTGATATTTTAGCATGAAGTTAAATAGACTTCAATTATCATATAATGTATTTTTGTTTGACTAAAGTTTGAAATCGTGCTGAAAAACTGGCCATAAATGAAATAAATAATTTAAGAAAATTAATGCTCTTTACACATGTATTATATATGTATATTGTTATGTATGTAGATATGTTTATACATGTATGCACATGTATATACTTATGAAAAAGCTACACGCTGTTAGCTTTTCTTAAAACTAGCATTTCAAAATTATCATCGCTGAGTTTTTGCCTTCTGGAACGATTCACAATCCCAGCGAATGAAAATAACCGTTCTACAGGTGCCGATGAGGGAAATGTGGTATTATATTATATTATATGTGGAAACGAGGTATAAAATTGTTTCTTGGAGATAATTTCCCGAGTCATTGGAAACACATTGTATGCTAACTTCTATTGAAGGAGATGAACAAATTCATACATTAATGCAAAAATGTAAAGTAAAGTTAAGTGTAAAATCTTTACCATTATCCCCAAAATGAAATGATTTTTACGGTGTCTGCGTCAGAACACGAGTTTCGGCATCGGCTATTTTGCCATACTTCATCACATAAGTGCTGAACATTTTTTTACTTCTTCTTCTGTTTGTGTTGTTGCTGTTTCTAAAAGAGCTTTCAAAAATCGCAATTTTATGTCAGGAACATATATAGCTGCAATAACAGCATCCCAAGCTGCAGGCTATATCAGGAAATATTTTTTTGAAAGCCACAGCAACCACAGATGGTTTTATGTTTTTTCCATGTGTTTTTTATGTGGCTGCATTGATCAGTGGATAGTGCGTTCAGTTTTTTAGTAATCAGTCAAAAATTGTTTTAACTTCCGTTTTTTTCAGCACTCAGTAAAAACTTTATTTTGCTTCATTTCATTTAAGTAATTAGAGAAAATTGATTTTTACTGCAATTATTTCATGTAATAAGTAAAAATTTATTTTTACTGCAATTTTATTCATTTATCAGTAAACATTTATTTTTACTGCAATTTTATTCAGTAATCAGTAAAAATAAATTTTTACTGCAATTTTTTCAGCAATCAATTTTTACTGCCATTTTTTCAGTAATCAGTAAAAATTTATTTTTACAGTAACTTTTTTCAGTAATCAGTAAAAATTTATTTTTACTGCAATTTTTTTCAGTAATCAGTAAAAATTTATTTTTGCTGCAAATTTTTTCAGTAATCAGTAAAAATTTACTGGTAATGCAAATTAAATTTCATTATCAGTGAAAATTTATTTGTACTGCAATTTTTTTCCAGTAATCAGTAAAAATTTATTTTTACTGCAATTTTTTCCAGTAATCAGTAAAAATTTACTGGTAATGCAAATTGAATTTCATTATCAGTAAAAATTTATTTGTACTGCAATTTTTTCCCTGTAATCAGTAAACATTTACTGGTAATGCAAATTGAATTTCATTATCAGTAAAAATTTATTTTTACTGCAATTTTACTGGTACTGCAAATAAACTGCATCATATTTATAAACTATAACGGGAAAAATAAGTAAGTAGATTCAAATTTGTTTATCATTGAACTCTTACTTTAAATTAAGGTAGCTGTTTGAACACAGTTTTCCCTGAACATAGCATAGTGTAAGGTAAATGTAACCTCATTTCATATTATATTCCATGTTTAACCATTTTCCTGTAAAAATAAGAAATTATTTCAAAAAGCTCCTTTTGTTTAATTTTAAATTTTTAAATTTTTAAATTAATTGTAAAATTTCCAAAAAAAAATTACTTCCAACTCTAAATATAGACAATTTATTGATAAAGCAGACATCAATTGAAACTATCATAGTCCTGTGGAAGCATTTGAGTGTGATTTTAAAATAGTTTCACTTATTTAATTAATTTGGGAATTACTCCATTCGCGCATTTTGCAATGTTTTTTTGAATGATATAAAAACTCCAACTTCAGTAAAACTGGGCGACAACGCAAATGCGTTCTGGTAGCCACTTTAAATTTCTGATGTGCTATATGTATATAGATATATGTATATAGACCATAGAAAAGTTTTTTTAAGTTTTTTCTAAAAAGATCTATTTTCGAAGAGTTTTTGATTTTTGATCACAAGTCAATAACGGATCGTCTGATTTGGTTATCAAATATTGCAAACAACAAAAAAATTAATTTAAATTACTAACCTTGCAACCTTGTCGTTGGTGTGGGGGCTTAGGTTGCTATGCAATGAATGAAAACCTATTCACTCCTACCTATATCCCCTCCTACTTACCCTGCCTTTCCTATTCATCCTATCTATTACTTCTCCTACCCCCTTCGCCCAGCCTTCGGCACGGGTCGCATGACACTTGATACATCCCATAGGAGGCTATGGGATGCATGCCGAGGGTTTACCAGGCTGTAGGAGCATCAAATTGTCCAGTGCTAAACGGAGCGTAGAGGATACCTGGCGACCTCCGATACTTTTAGCCTTACCCACACACAGGGACCTTTGTAGGGACCTACTGTCCATTTTCCCATACTAATGTTAACTACATGCATAAAGTCAACAAGTACACAAAACCTAGTGAGTCCGGTACTCATAAAAAACCGGAAGGGTTTTTACCTACTCCCGTCGCCGCCAAATTGGTGGCTCAAGCGAAGGCGTCAAGCTGCGGCGCAAATAAGGTGATCTCTGGTCTGCCAACAAAACAGACCAGCTGATCGCCTTCCAGGTTCGCTCGGTGGGACCAAACGGGATCGCCCCTCAAAACAGGCCTGGTAAGACAGATGTGCCAAATTGAATATGCTGAAGGGCCAGCTAGAGAAAGTGTGGTCTCCTCAAAAGGCTAAATCTGGCCAAATCAAAGAAGGTCATTCCAAGAGCTGAGGTCAGGTGCTGGGTGTCATTGATACACAGAGGGCAGACGGGGCACTTCCCCGAGACAAATTGAGGTGGGTGGAGGCCGCATTAGTCTGCACCTTCTTCCAGGTCCTGGAGGAGAACCCTGGTCTCCTCCTCGGTGTCATGATGCTATGTGGCACAACGCGGGCCACGTTATACTGATTGCCTGTGACAACGACAGGTCTGCTTTGTTGTACAAAACGGCCATAAGTAAGGTCGGCGAAGTAAAGGCAATCGAAAAGGGCAAAATACCGGCTCGTCCCAGAGCAAGAGTGCGGCTTCCGGTCACCTGCTTGAAGCCGGAACAAATTTTAAAAATGTTTCGGGCTTGCAATCCGGACATAAATATGGAAGGCTGGGCGATTGGCAAGATTGAGGAGCCTGTGGGTCTCTCAAGGCAAGTCCTCCTGCTGATGAATGCGGAGACGGTAAAGCTGCTAAAAGAAAGAAAGGGAGTCCTCTGGTATTCCTTCTCTAAGGTCTTCCTAGAGGTTTTTAGCAAGGTCAAGCAGTTCAGGGGCCCAACAATCGAAGCGCAGTCAAGCCAGTTTGTTGCGAAAGTTGTTATCACCACAAGCAGTACGCCAGGTTCAGACCTGGATGAGGTCATGTTGGAGGGCTCGGTTGACCTTAACATAGTGTTGGACCTCTATCATGAGGATGATCTCTTGGCTGAAGAGACATCCGAAGGAGAGGAGACTGGCACAACGGTTATGGTCAGCCACAAATCTGGAGCGAATGAAGGTACTCCAGCCCACCAGGAAAACGGTGGATATTATGTAGCTCTCATCCAAGAACCCTGAGTATGTAGGGCCAGGGTTTGCGGACTGAGCACGGAGGGCTATAAGACGCTGGTATCCAATAATATAGGTATGCCTAAAACGTACATTGTAGCAAAAATAACTTTAATCTCTTTTTGCTTAACAGATACTGCGATAGAGATGTGGTTTCAGCCCGCCTCGAGTCAGGCAAGGACAAGTACTGGTTGGTTGCAGCCTACTTCTCACACGATAAAAGCCCACCTCCATATAACATCAGGAAATTGGTAGACGACGCCCACGACATACGTCGAGGCAACTCCGTGTGTGACAGAACGGACACAAACAAAAGATGTGAGTTACTTTGTGATTATTTATTAAGTACCAACCTATATATATGCAGTGGCGGCCGTAGCCTAGTGGGTAGAGTGCATGGCACCTAAGCTAAAGAACCACGGTAGCCCCGGGTTCAATTTCAGCTCAGACAGAAAGTTTTTTCAATTGAATTAATTTTTCTGTTCGGTCGTCACCTCTCTGCAGACAATGGCAAACCTCAGAGAATAAAAATTATTGCCATGTAAAGCTTCTTGAGAACATAAAGCCGTTCGGAGTCGGCATTAAACACGTAGGTCCAGTTCTCGGTCATTTGTGATGAAATATTTAATAACACGCACAACACAATTAATCAATAGAAGCTAGGTCAAAGTCCTTCCAAGGGCTGAAATGGCCAGTTTATTTTTTATTTATATACATATATGCAATAGGGGTGAAGAACCCACCTTTATTATCAAAAATAGAAGTGACGTTCTGGGCATAACCCTAGTCTCAGACTTCATATTCAACAAAACTGCCGGTTGGAGGGTGCCAAATGAACAATCCTACTCCGACCACCGCTACATTGAGTAAAATTTACACGATACGTCTCCCAAACTAATACTCCTGACTTACATTCGCAAGACGAACTGGGGATTAAGGGCTTAAGATATAAGGGCTTTGGCAAAACATTTGCCATCAAGTCTGATTGACAACCAAAATCAGCAGCTGATTTAGATGATATAGTCAATGTATTAACCAAAACAATGAATTTCTCTCTTGCTTTCTCATGTTCTAAAGGGACAACAAGGGGGAAGCTAAAACCAAAATGGTGGTCCTGCGTACTAGATGGACTTAGGACTAAATGTAGAAGGCTCCTTAATGCAGCTGAGCTTGATTCGACAGCCTCAAGATAGCCCTCAAAACTTTCAAAACTGAAACCAGGAAAGTTTAAAGTTACTCTTGGAAACAATTCTGTGAAGGAATTGAAGAAATCTCGGAGGCATCTAGGCTACGCAACATTCACGCTAGCACACCATGCACACCCGGCTATTTCAAAAGTTCAGAAGACCATGAGGAGTCTCTCAACCTCCTGCCTCACCCTAGCTGTTTTAAGCAGGACACCGAAGGCATAGTCTCCGATATGAACCTAAAATGGGCGATAAACAGCATCAAACCCTATAAATCACCAGGACCTGATGGTGTTTACCCTGTAGAAATACAAGAAGTTGCGAAATATATTTTGCCTTGCCTTCGTATTATTTTCCATGACTGCATAAGCCTGACATATATTCCCAACGCTTCCCTAAATCAGGAAAAACAACACATACCACTCCTAAAGATTTCAGGCCTATAACATAAGTCTGACGTCATTCCTCTTTAAAACGTTTGAGTGGCTATCTGTATCTACGCAGCAATATCGACTCTGCTCTCTTATTGGCATCAAAGTATGCACATAGCAAGGGAAGGTCCGTAGAAACGGCTTTACACTCACTGGTCGGGACCATAGAAAGATCCTTCCTGCATAACGAATTCACTTTAGTTGCTTTTCTAGAAATTGAAGGAGCATTTAATAATATCACGCCACAATCTGTATGACTAGAGTTGCTTAAGTTAGGTGTGAATAGCATCATTACTGATCTCTTAGATAAGCTACTCAACTGCCGAATAATCTTATCAGACCTAGGTGCGTATAACGCTAAAAGATCGGCCATAAGGCGGTGTACTATCTCCACTCCCCTGGAATATGGTAGTGAACAACGTGCTGCAGTCTCTAGAGACGGAGGGCTGTGTAGTGGCAGCCTACGCCGATGACCTAGCAGTCGCAGTCAGAGGCAAATTTCACACTACCCTAAGCGACGTTATGCAAAGAGCTCTTTGCAAACTCCAGCGATGGGCCGGAGTAAATTGGGCCAAAACAAAACTGGTCCTTTTCACAAGGAAACACAAAATTCCGTCCCTGACACCAATCATGCTAAATGGATCTGCACTGTCCTTTTCGGAAAGTGTAAAATATCTAGGACTCATTCTTGATAGGAAGCTAGGCTGGAAACTTAATATTTCTGAGCGTACGAAGAAAGCTACAGTTGCGCTGTACACCAGCAAAAAAGATATAGAGACAAGATGGGGTTTTTCTCCCAATATCGTTTACTATCCTTTTTGATTGTATGTTTTCATAAAATAATAAATACGCTTTTATTCGTGGATGTACGGTGAAGCTGCATAATGGAACGCTGCAGATAATTATTTGGCGATTAAGACTGCATCAGGAAAAAAAATAACATAAGAACTTTTTTTATGTAAAACGAGCTTTAAGTGAAAAAAGAAAATAAAAAACATATTTTTCATGTTCAAATTGCCATAAATTATTCCATGGTTAAAAATACCAAAAAACTTTAACAGATATTAGTTAACTAATTAAAAAGCTTTAAAATAATCTGTAATCAGAGCTGTAAAGTCTGCATTCATATTCAGAATTTTAAGTACAACTGAATAACGACATAAGAATGCATTCAATGAATGCAAAATTGATTTATACATAAAATTTTTAATTCACATTCAATTTTAAAAAAATGATTTATTATTAATATCAATTATTCATTTTCGTTGTTCAGAATAATGAATCAATTTTTTTATTCATTTGAATGCTATTCAGAAAGAATGCCATTCACAAAGAATTACAGAATTTTCAATTATTCTATTTTTATTCATTATTTATTCGTTATTAATTTTTTATTCTTTATTCATTTGTTATTCATTATTCATTTTTTATTCATTATTCATTTGTTATTCATTATTCATTTTTTATTCATTATTCCTTTTTTATTCATTATTCATTTTTTATTCATTATTCATTTTTTATTTATTACTCATTTTTTATTCATTATTCTTTTTTTATTCATTATTAATTTTTTATTCATTTGCTATTCATTATTCATTTTTTATTCTTTATTCATTTGTTATTCATTTTTTGTCATTGCTTAGGACTCGGGCTGTGTTTTTTTTTTATAACAGCCCTATTCTGGCAAATTAACAAATTGTTAACCAGTATTTTGAATATTTCTATGTGTTTGTTGTATTTTTTTTATTTCAAAACAAAATTTGAAGCTCAAAAATAAAAAATTTGATAAAAATTGTCAACTGCTTTTCAGTTATTGACAATTTCATTAACAAATTTTGTTTTTTGAGCTTTAAATTTTATATTGAAAACAACAAACACATAGAAATATTCAAAATACTGGTTAACAATTTGTTAATTTGCCAGAAAAAGGCTGTTAATTTGACGATATAGATAACAACAGCAAAAAAATTTTTATAAATATCTTAAGAAATCAAAAAAAAAACATAACAGACAAACTTAAATAGTCGTGTCTACAATCTGTTAAAAAAACGCAACAAAAAATTTTAGGAAATTGGTGAGAGAATTCGGTGGCATTAAAAGCATGTTTCATTTGGGCCTTACTAGTTTCTAAACGTACGCTTGATCTCTGTTGTCTTAACTTAAGAAGAACCAATTCCTCACACCCCGCTGGAATAAGTATATCGGTTATGACATAAAATTTAAGAGTATGTAGTTGGTTACTTCGGTTATCCATTTACCACTGGGACGAAGAAGCAAGCTCGACATTAATTCGCTGGAAATAGTCATGACTGCGTGCTTAGCTTACTCTGAATTTTATTAAACCTCAACCTACCGATATTTCTTCTATACCTTTTCCTGAACCTCATCATCAAATTACTGGTAATTAACATATCCATCATTTTTATTATTAAACTCAGATAACGGTTTATTTATTATTTAATGTATTTATAATGGTATAGAATGAAAAACCATGTATAGATTCGAAAAGCAATAATAGCAGGTCAGATTTACCGACTGCGGTCAGTTTAGTGTTAACCTAGTTTGTGTTTGCAAGCGTACGATTCTAAGTACTTGAAGTTATTTCATATTTAAGGGGGTAGTTCGGTTACTTGGATTCCTTTTTTCAAAATGTTTATTTCATGTTTCATTCAGATGAGAAACTCAATATAGAAAAGGCGTTTTTCTATAGAAAACTTTTTAAATGCAGATTTTATATAAAATAGGCAACAAATTTACAATGGTAGCTTTCACAAAAAAAAACGAGCTACGCATTTTCTATATTAAGCCATCGATATAAAAGTAAAAAAATTATTTTGAAGTTCTCACCAGTTTTTGGTAACTTAAATTGTACATACTTTTATTAAGAGCTATCTTTCTGTTCCTTAAGTTAGAGAACGACGCGATTTATATCAAGTTTTCTGTTGGATTTCTAAAACCAATTTTTAAATGAAAATACTTTATTTAATTGTGAGCTATTTAGATCAAATAAGTTTGAAGAAGGCAACAACAATTCTTTATATATGTATATTACTTTTTCAATTTTTTTTCTGTTCTTATCAATATCGTCAAATTGATAAGCAATGACAAAAAAATTAATAACAAATTAATAAAGAATAAAAAATTAATAATGAATAACAAAGGAATAATGAATAAAAAATGAATAATGAATAATAAATGAATAATGAGTAACAAAAGAATAATGAATAACAAATGAATAATGAATAAGAAATGAATAATCAATAAAAAAAGAATAATGAATAAAAAATGAATAATAAATAAAAAATGAATAATGAATAAAATATGAATAATGATTAACAAATAAATAATGAATAAAAAATGAATAATGAATACAAAATTAATAATAAATAACAAATGAATAACGAATAACGAATAAAATATTGAATAATGAATAAAAAAGAATAATTGAAAATTCTGTAATTCTTTGTGAATGGCATTCTTTGTGAATAGCAATAAAAAATTTGATTCATCATTCTGAATAACGAAAATGAATAATTAAAATTAATAATTAATCATTTTTTTTAAATTGAGTGTGAATTAAAAATTTTATTTATAAATCAATTTTGCATTCATTGAATACTTTCTTTTTTCGTTATTCATTGATTCATTTTTTTTTGTGATTTAAATCAAATTGAATGCATTCTTTTACAGCTCTGTCTGTAATACTTTTTAAGTTATTGCATTAAAACTGATGACACCTATGAATGGCATTTTTTGCTATACTTCCGCTTATAGCTCGAAACAGGGGTGAGATGGACCCCCTGACATAAAATTTGTTCTTGTCTTGGCCCAAGGAGTCAACCAGCACCGGACTGAAACGTTGATTTGGGACATCCTGCATTCAGGGGTCATTAGATCTATACTTCTATGCGGAGCAACGATAATATGGTGGCCAGCTTTAGACAAGGTCACATATTTGAACCAGCTCCAAAAAGTCCAAAGAATGGCATCTATTTGTATCAGCCATGCTCTGAGCTTACTTCACCTATTACCACTCAACTTGGTTGTCAGACAAACAGCAGCTTGCTCGACGGTCAAGCTGAGGGAAACTGGAGTATGGAAAAACCTGGGAATAGGACACGCAACCATACTCTATAAATTCAACCTCATTCTACCAAGGACTGACTACTGCAAACCACTGCTTTCCTTTGATGGAAACTATGGCACGCTTATTCCTGTCAGGACATACTGGAATAAAGGTGCGCCGTGGAAACCAGGTGTCTACACTTCTATGCAAATGGGTAAAAATTACCAAACCGAAATGATGACAATTAAGGAAGTTGCAACATAGCCCTCAGAGAATGTTATCTCTTAACGAAAAATATACATTTTATCGGACAGCCAAGCAGCGACCAAATCAATGAAGCAAGTATCCATCAACTCTAAAGTAGCCAAAGAATGCTGTGCTGCATTAGACGAAATGTCAAACATTTGTAACATTAGCTTAATAAGCCCGAGAAACAATTTTATATTTTGTGTCAATAAAGTATCTGATATATGTCCGGTGCCCGTGTTGGTAAATGTCCGACCTCTGCACCGAAAGAAGTGCTAGTTCTGGCTCACCTTGGGCAGGTACAATGTACGAACGAAGACCAATTCAGACACTCGCCAGTTAATTGTGTCCGAAAATAGTTGCTCGTTTTTTAACACTTTATTGACATAATACAGACTTACTACGACGGTACTTTTTCAGATGCTTTTCAAGGTACTTGTTGGGCATGTTTCGGGTACATTATAGTTAAGACTCAGGCCAGTTTCGATACATATCAGCTACTTTATTACCACAATATATCAATATCTCGGGTCCTGTTCGCTGAAGCTCGTTTTCATTCGGCTTAATGTAAATGTGCGATTCTTTTTTTTATAAATTTCGCAGGTTTTCGTTACTACTCGTAGCTTTTAAAAATAAAATTGAGTCTGATACTATGGACTTTTGTGCCTGAGTGGTTTGGTACGGACACAAATTGTTTCTCAGGAAGGGTACTTGGGCTTAAGGGCACTGGAAAAGATACATCGGTCATTTCAATGGTTCGGATCTCACCGAGCATCCTGATAACTACTGTCAAATAGGCTTGGGTGGTTCACGAAAGAACTAGTTCAATTGAACTATTCGCACTCAAGAACTATGTGAACTAGTTCGTTGATTCTCGTTCTTTTAGTTCTTTTAGTTCAATTGATTTTGCAGCGAGTCAGATCGAAATGAACTAGAAACAATTTTGTTTCACTCAACAATGGTTTGAGTCCGTGCTGATACAGTTTTTCACTGATGGACGGTAAAAAAAACGTTTTTGGAAAAACAAATTTTTGTGGCAAATATTGTGAGGATGCCCCATATGTAGTATTTTTATGTAAATTTCTTTCATGTCCGCAGTTAATGATTGATTCGGTCATATAGTTCGTTTCATTTTATAGATCTGATCATGAAAGAGCAAACAAAACAAACTAAAAGACCTATTGAACTAAAAAATGCAACGAGCTAACATACCTAACGATCTAAAACACCAAACGAACTATAAGACCTAACGAACTAACAACATGTACGAGTGCACGAAACGAACTAAACGAGCGATCGAACTAAAGGAACTGAAAGAACTATATGAACGAACTAGTTCATTAAACTCAACTGAACTAAAAAGAGCGATCTTTTTAGTGAACTAAAATGCCCAAGCCTACTGTCAAACTGCACATCTAAAGCTAATACAAAATAGGCTGAACTCTCAACGTGCATAACAACAAAGTTTATCTGGCAGATATGCCTCCAGACTGGGAGTCATCGCAAATGACTTCTGCAGAAGCTGCAGGAACGAGGAGGAGGAAGAAACCATCGCCCATCTTCTATGTTCCTGTCCCCCGCTCGCTAGAAGAAGGCATTAATATCTGAGGCCGTTCTTCTATTCCGAGCTTGACGACCTGTCAAGGACAAGCGACAAACGTCTTATAAGCTTTACCAAAAGCTCAATATGGTTCCACTACCCAAAATTGTTTCCTATTTAGAACTTTGAGTCCCCAGATACCTTTAATTTGCACCCAACTTTGGGGCAGTAGTATTTGAACTTGATAACAACTTACGGCGAAAAATCCTTTGATTTTTTAAGAAAAAGTGATTTATTTTTAAATCAAAACCGCTAGCAGACGGTAAAACCGATTTCAATATCCTTTTTGACTTAAGATATACTTCAATCCAGCTCCCAGAATATGAATGTCGAAAAGTTTTCTTTTTCGATTCACCTTACTTAGCATTAAAGATAGGACGAGCCATTGTAGATGAAAATCGATGAATACATTTTGATTCAATGGACAATTTACTAACAGAAACTTATTTCCGCATATTTGCTTAAATCAGAGACCGTGCTGATTATGCATTTTATAATAAAAATCAAAAAATAATAATTATTTCTGCTTCTTATTTTTTAAGGCAAAAATAAAAATCAAAATTTGGCCGATATTTTTTTGGTATGTTTTGATTTTTATTTTTTAAAGCAAAAATAAAAAGTAAGGTTTGCCCGATATTTTTTGGTCACAAAATAACTGGTATGTTTGGATTTTTATTTTTTAAAGCAAAAACAAAAAGTAAAATTTGCCCAACATATTTTGGAGCACAAAATAACTTGTAAACATTGATTTTAAATTTTTTATTAAAAAATTAATCCATCTGTCCGCCTGTTCGTTTGTGATCGTTAGAGATTAAAATAGGCACAAAAAACAGTAGACAATGGCCGCATTCAGCGCAGACAACAGTTGGCTGCTGTTGTGTAAAAATTCGCTGAATGGTACAAATTTGGTAGCGCTAACTAAAACTGATAAAGTAGCGACCGCCTTTTAATCGAGCGAACAAATTCTATGCTACATGAACACAACTGTTTGCTTAACTGTCAGATGCTGTTACTGACGCTGTTAAATTAATAAACGCAGAAAGAACGCAGCAAATTTAAGTGAGAAACCTTTGCAATTGAATTAAATTTACATAAAAATTAAATTGAATCTAACTTCTGACGTGTAGTAGCAACAGTAGCAACACATTCAGAGAAAAGCATTGTGAACTGTAATGGTAGCGTTACCTAAGTTAGCGATGTTTTTCTCTGATTGCGTTGCTACTCTAAACGTCAGAAAAATTTACAAAGTCAATTTGTTTACATTTTTAATGCTTTCAATTGATGACTTCACATTTACCGCATTCAGCAGTTGGCAACTGTTGTGTAAAAATTCGCTGAAGGGTAAAATTCTGGTAGCGCTCACTCAAACTGATCAGGTAGCAGACGCCATTTAATCGAGCGAAAAAATTCTGCTTCATGAACTTCATGAACAGTTGAGTTAACTATCAGATGCTACTACTGACGCTGTTAAAGTAAAAAGCATAGAAAGAACGAAGCAAATTTAAGTGAGAAACCTTTGCAGTTAAATTAAATGTACATTCAAATTATATATAATTGAATTAAATCTTATTTCTGACGTGTAGATTAGCAACACATTCAGAGAAAAACATCGCTTAGTAAGGTAGCGCTACCATTACAGTTCACAACAGTTGTCTGCGCTGAATGCGGCCATTCATATGCTGTTTTAAGTTTTCCAACGTATGCCAAGGACGCACAGTGTTTTAGTTTCATACATTCTTGGGCCAATAATAATAACAACCATTAGCGTATTTTGATAAAAATTGTTACTGAGTTTTGTTTTTTTGGTCTTATTAAGAAAATTTTAAAAAATGGTGGATATCGGACCACTACAACCACTCATGCCCGCGCAACCCCAAACTGGAAAACAGGAAAATGTCGATATACTTTAATAAAATTTGCTACAATGTCGCCTTTTGGTCTTTTTAACACAGTTTTTAAGCATAGTGTGCATCGATTCACCAACACCCCCCGCCCTCTGCCGTACAATCCGAAACTGAAAAACATTCAAACATCAAATAAACGCATTGAAATAATGATTCGCAAGTGTATATAGCCTATGTCCCAACTAGGTACCATAGCTATCCAATAGAAAACGAATTATTGAAATAGCGCCTGCCGTTCTCAAGCTTTGTGGTCTCGAACATACGTGAGTACCCTTTTGT
The DNA here is from genome assembly GCA_963920525.1 of Dichetophora obliterata. NCBI lineage: Eukaryota > Metazoa > Arthropoda > Insecta > Diptera > Sciomyzidae > Dichetophora > Dichetophora obliterata. The sequence continues at coordinate 266,932,522 of OY986435.1, read as the reverse complement.
ATAATAGTATATAGAAGATAATAAGTTTTATTTTATATTTTAAAATATGAATAACAGCATATAATTTTTTTTAGTAATGTAAGAGATGGCTTCATTCACCGTTTTTGCCTAATATATACATTTTCAATTCCAAAGTAATCGATCTTAAGGAGTACACTCCTGTTGCCCGTCGCAGCTGATACACAGTGTTTTCTATCCCATAACCATCAGCACTTAAACCAAAAAAACTCATCAGGCGACAACAAATCTCTGCCATATTTCCCGGTTTGCAGCCAGATATTTTAGCTGACTACGTTTTCCTCTGGCTTCGTAATGTTTGTTAATAGAAATTTAAACTTGATACTTCGTTCAGCAAAATCATCGAATTGCAGTTTTTCTATGATTCAAACCACTAATTTATTTAGATTTCGGTTTTGTTTGTCCACAATTAACTAAATAATTTATTTATATTTTAATAAGATTTTTAAAACGTTTTCATTAAATTTTATTCAAATATCGAAGAAATATATTTGCTGTGCAGAGTATCATAAATTCGGAAGTACTTACTGTAATTTATAGGATGCAAGCTTAGCTTGCGAAAAACTCTTAGACCGTATTTTTTACCTATTATATACGTGACGTAGCTACATATTTTAATAAAAAAAAATTTAGTTTTGCCTCATTGGTTGGAATACTTTCAAGTTTTAGTGTTTTGTTTTTGGTTCTACTTGTTCAACTAGTTAAT
>OY986435.1:265596798-265606798 GCA_963920525.1 Dichetophora obliterata | reverse complement strand
TTGTGCTCTTTACACCATTCACCAAGTTTGTCGCTAATAGATTTTTCGGAACTTTCGTTAAAATTTCTTAATAACAAACTTGAGGCAGAAGAAGATGCACCTTCCTCTTGTTCACAATTATCTTGAACACAATAATTTTGTTCAATGATTTCATATGGGCTTGAAATCAAATTATTTGCACATTTTCCTTTTAAGCTATTATCATCTAATTCTTTTTTTTTTAAACGCCGAAAATGTCTTGTGCTTATTCCGCTTATATTTTTATTCATTTTGTTTACTTTTGCTTACCTGGATATTTAAGTATTAATCATGATACGGTACAACTTTAACGCACTTTCACTTCTGAAACTAAATCGCAACTGAATAAAAAAAAATTGGCTTGCCGACAAAAGAACAAACAAAGAAAACCACAAAACTTTGTCTCTGAGGTTGCTTGTTTCGAGAGAAACCCAGAGAGAAACAATATTTCGAAGTGTGTGCTTCTTTCCTGCTGGACAAGCAACAGTAATGGAGCGCTTCAATCGTGATTCTAGGTCAGCTGCTGCCATTTCGAACCGCTGGGTAAGCACTCGCACGCACACACATACAGCGCACTGCTAGTGCCTGCTAGTTCCCAGTGGGCATTATAGCGAGTGCCCGTAGAAGAAGGCATGCTAGCACTGCTATTATAGGTGTCAATACATCTTCTATGATCACTGCATTTATGCGTACTTCTGTAAGGCCTATCTTTTGAAGGTTCTGATTCTTTCCATATTATTTTATATGTAAAAATTTACAAAAAAAAATCCAAAAAAGTTTTAAATACACAGAACAGTTTGTAAAAAAATGAAGATTTTAAAAAAAACAACAAAAAAATTTCTTAAAACTAACACATTACATATTATATTACTTATATGAAAATAATTATATGAAAAAACTCCAAGTCTTTTTTTATATTTATAAAAAATTTATTTATTTATATTAATTTATAAAAAAATTTAAAAAAAAATTTAAATACACAAAACAGTTTGTAAAAAATGTAGATTTAAAAAAAAACAAAAAAAAATTTTCCGAGTTGGGTCTCGAACCTGGGCTCCCGAAAGCTTACTTTCATTTGTATTGATGCAAAAGAAGCTATTGATTCTTAACAACCACGATAGACGACCATGGACCATGGTTGAAATCTGAAATTGTTAGTCGTTTTTTATTTCAAGTTGATATTTACATTGCTTTTCTTTCTATCGTGACTTCTCGAAAGAGCGCTTCTGATAGGTCTCTTTTGAGCAAGGGGAGCGGAAGGCCTTATAAATTTTCCCATTTCATACAAGCAATACAACTGTGTTTGCAAGGAGTGTGGAAGGCCTTTTAAAATCTAACGCAGGCCTGCTAAAAGGCCTTCGGACTCCTGCAATTGCCCACTGGGTTTGTAGTCCGTTTCATACGAGTATTCGCACACATACACACACAGCAATCTCACTGTTACGTGACGGTTTCTACCAAATCAAACCACCCGCTAGCTGCGTAAAGGAACTTCGTTCCAAAAAATAAATTCGAAAAGAACAATTTTTCCGATGAAAAACACCAATTAATCAATAAAATTATTTGCGAATTTTTTTGCCTTTCAGTTTAATGTTTGTATACTATTTAAAAATAAAAGAAAAAGTTCGAAAAAGTGACTGCTTTCTTGAGTTGAGAAAAATGTGCGTTTGCTTTAATTTAGGAAATATTCTCTTGATCAGGTTCCAGATTATAGATCAGACATGCCCATGCAGTTGCTCGATTGGCCCGAGTGGCCCCCATAAAATTTTTTTTCTATCTTTGGCTTTGCGTTAAGCCAAAAATAAATAACACATAATAAATAACAATAAATAACACTTAATGTAAAAATTTAAAGATATATTAATATAAGCTTACCATGCAGCAGTAATCTGACAACATACATGGGTTCCATTTGCCCTGGTAACGATTTTTCATCTTCGAAATATTTTGGTGTAACCTTGGTGTAACAGCCCCCAAATTCTCAGAAAAAAATCTTTAGTGGCTTTATTATATTGCTTAAAGCGGATTCACTGATCGTGCTGATCTTGCACGATTTTGTTGTTGCTTTCAATGTGAAACTGTAAAATTTTGAAACATTTTGATAGGCGTGCAAAAAAGTTCATTCTTGCAAGTAGTTCACCGCGCAAAACAGTGTTGCTGAGAGGTGATAATAACTATTTGGTACGTTTAAGTATCTATAAAGTACCTTTTGAGGAAAAGTGTTTCTATTGTACTTTAACAGAATAAAGAAAAAAAGTGTAAGGAATGAGAATGTCATTTAGGTGCTTCATATGAATATATGGCTTGTTCGCTTATTTTAATTTATTTTAATTGTTCCTCTAAAAAAATGTCTATGTTTTTGGTGTCAAAATTAAGGAAATGCAATATTTAATATGATAAAACTACTTTTTTGTATAAATATGGCTTTAAATATAAAAAGAAATACTTGAAAACGTCAACATTTTCAACAAAAAATAAAAAATTTTATTTTGAACGTAAATGTCTCACAGACTAAACATGGCAGAAAAATAAAAAAAAAACAGCCCCACTAAAAAGTTTGTTTAATTTTATAAATTTATCTATAAGACGGTATTTTTCTTTTTGCTCTGCGTTAAGTGGTTTGGATTCCAGAGCATAAAAACAGGATCGAAGTCGTAAAAACACAAAGTCCAAAATCTTAAAAAATCTGAGGCCAATTAAAAAAAAATTCATTTTGTAACGAGGGAAGAAAGCTTAAACAGTATTAGCTATCAAAGTTCGTGTTGCATAACCACTGTTGACCAGTGTTAGCTTATTGAATTGATTATAGTTTTTAGTTTTGATTTGTTTTGTATAATTTTTGACAAACGCAACGATGTGCAACATTTTGTATTTGTTTTTTGTATTTGAAAGCTAATGCTTGATTTGAGCTTAGTTTTAAATTTTCTTTAATCAAGTTAAATATTTGATATATATAAGAATATTATTTCTGTTATTCTGTTATATTGATTGATGTGAATTTGTAAATGTAAAAAAATCATTGAAAGTGAATAAGCAACCAAATTTTAAAAATATTGTGAGATTAAAGTTTTATTTTTATATATTGAGATAAGAAATGACAAATTATAAAGTAAATATAAAATAAAGAATTAAAGAAAACAATCGGCATAACTAAGAGAAACATTTTCTCTTAAAATGAGAATTTTTCTGCCGTTTATTAATCAGTGGCTATAACTACGAGAAACATTTTCTCTGAAAATAAGAAATTTTTCATCAAATTCCTGGAAAAATGTTTGAATTTTTGCAAAATAAAAACCCTTTTTTAAGATTTTAACCAGCATACTGTGAGAATAATGATTTTTATACTGAGAAAAACTGTAAACATTATTATTATTAACATTAAATTAAATTGAAAAATTACGATTATCCGGAGACTTAAACCTCGGCCGCGTGAGTGTAAGTGCCTTTGGGCTTATCCATTCGACCAATCGCTGTTGTTTAACAATCGTCGCTTAATTTGCTTCTTAAGAATTGTTCGCTTCGTAAGTAATTTTAAATATAAGAAATGCATTCTTAAAATAAATCACTTGTGGTGTACAAAAAAAGAAAAACTTACATGTATTTCTATAAAATATCCAAGTTTTGTTACTTATGTTCATCCAAATTTAAGAAATCACGCTGTAGAATGTTGCGAGCAGACTTGATATCAATACAGTTTTTCTTCAAATTATTTCTGCTTGCATAAAATTGTTGGAAATTTAACTTTTATCATATCGTCATTTATTATATTTAAGTAAAAACTTGTCTTCAAAACTAAGAAGCTGATTTAACATTGCAACGAAACCATACGTGAGGTCGTTAAATCATGTAAAAATTCTTTGCATTAAGGAGAAACCTCTATAGAATATAGAAAAACCCATGCCTATGAATTGAATCCACAGTTTCTTAATTTAAGGGAAGCAGATTTTTTTGAGTGTATTTTCTCGATACATAAGAAAAATGTATCTTGCTAGTTTTAGACAAAAAATGTTTGATAACACCGTCCGACATCACTTTTCACACACGAAGAAATATACACGTAAAATTAGAGCCAAAAAATAGTAAAACTGCGTTCTCACTTTTTCTCTAGAACGTCAAGATTTTTTTTAAATTGCTTTTAAGTTACAAAAAATACTTGTTTAAAAAAATTTATTTAAATGCTTAAAACTTTCAAAACATGGCAATGTGATAGAGGTTAATCTCTATTATAAAAAAAATAAATAATAATAGTATGCAGCTTTTTGATTTGATTACCTTTAATAGGTCATAGACATTTTTTTTAATTCAAACAAATAGAAAACTATTTCTATTTTCTAATAAAACTTAAGTCAATTAAACTGATCTAAATGTTTCTATGTACATATCAAATCGTAGCGTAAACAAAGCCTCTGGCCATACCTAATGATGGCAGCCGGTACCTAAAAAGGTACCTAAAAGATCCATTGCGCTTTACTCTACGCTTTCCAAAGTTATGGAGAGCGTTATAAACTTCAACATTGTGAACTATCTGGAGCACAACCAACTGCTCAGTGACCGCCAATTTGGTTTCCAAAGGGCTCGCTCTACTGGTGATCTTATGGCGTTCTTAACCGAAGAATGGAATCAATGCGTTCACTTTTTCGGCAAGAGCAGGGTTGTTCCTCTAGATATTTCAAAATCATTTCACCGAGAGTGGCATAAAGCGTTCGTCTCGAAACTTGTTGCATATGGTTTTAGTAGGAGCTTTGCTCGATGTATCACCTGTTTCCTCAAGGACAGAACGATTCGTGTCGTAGTTGACGGTATTTCGTCCGAGGAGCCCGGCAGTTTTGAGCTGTGCAAATTTAAAGCAAATCTTCACCGAAACTACTCCATCTATCCACCGTCCAACTATCACCCATCTTCTGAATCAATACAATGCTTATACATTTATAGGGGCATACCCTAAGCGTTGGTTCAGTCTAAACAAAAAAAAATTTTGCATGAATGCATTATCACTTCGTATTTTTGAAGCGAAGCTTTCTACGCCTCGTTTTGTGATTTGCTTGAGTGAATTCTCAAAAACGACACATTTTTCCATACACCTTTTTCTTAGAAATGTTGCTCTTTTTGCTTGTGTCTGTTACACCAAGAGAATACAAAATTAAATATTTCTATGTATGCCATGAGAATCGATTTCGTAACCTTTCGATTGATAGTCCTACACACTACCAACTGATCGAATATCCATTGTTGCGTTGGTTGGTTTATTCAATATCATGTATTAACTGAAGATTTGTTGCACCAGATAACAATCTTAATACATAAAAGACAAGCATACTGCTCTGCACTTATATCGCTCAAACTGTCCTGAAAAATGTTCAGCCTGAAAGTATGCACATCTTAATACATAAAAGTCATTCACATTGATACAGTGCTTTTACAACATGTTCTCCAAGATGTTCAGCCTGAAGTTATGCATATACTTACAGAATATTTGCTGCTATACACAGTGTTGCCAGTATATACATGTATAATTTCCCACAAACACATCAACAAATTCCCTTTTTTCCCCTTTTAAAATTTTATAAAATCTATAAAATATCTTTCAAACATAACTTTATTTAGGTATAAAATGATATGCACAAAAGTTCATTACACACCCAAAAAAAAGCTTCGTACTATGTACAAAACAATTATTATATTCTACAAAGCTGTTTGTTCTTTTCAGCCTACGAACGACTTTGTAAATAATACAAATGACCGTTTGTACATTGTACAAAGAAATATTTGTATATTTTACAAAGCATTCGTTTCATCTACAAAGATACGAACAAATATACGAACGCTGCTGCCACCGCTTTGTATATTATCAAACAATGTTCGTTCAGTTCACAAATTTATATATTATAGATTTTTACAAACTAGCGTTTGTAGAATGTACAAAGTTACGAATTCAAAATTTTTTTTTCATGCGGCCAACACTACAAACGTTTGTACTATGTACAAAATATTTGTACATTCTACGAATAGCCTCTGTTTGTATTTCTACAAAGATTTTATTCGTAATTTTATCCTAAATATTTTTTGGGTGCAGTATTAAATAACAGAACACATGTTCGTAAACATAAGCATACAAAAATTTGTATAACTGAAATAGTTATAGTATAGAATCTGTTTTAAAAACTATTTGGTCTGATTAATACATAATTAGATTAATACATAGTCATTTAATTATATTTGTTATAAAAAAAATCTTTTCCATACAAACCCAGTGGCGCAAGTAGACTTCGAAGACGTTGTCTTTGAAACCGTCGTTGAAGGCAATGGAGTAATAATACGAGTTTTTTGCTAACCGGTATTCATAAATTCAGGAGCAAAATAAATCGTATGAAAAGTTTGTCAAAAAAATTGTTTTTTAATTTTTAAAATATATGTATATTAAAAAGCAGAAAATCTGGTGTCAAAGATGGATCGATCCATGAAGGGAATGAGGGAGAGTGGAAAGCATAAAGCAAGAGAGCGCGATGGGTAAGCACAAGCAGAGCTGTACTGCTTTTAAGCGAACACGTACTTTGGGCAGTATGTGGATCCTATCCGTTGTCGAAGGCATGGCGAAGAATAGTCTTGCAAGTTGTTTGGCTAGTTTGTTCGAAATGGTCTTCGAGCACAGCTATAGTAAGGACTGAAGCGATATGTCCTCGAAAACTGAGTGATGTCTTGAAAGACGTCTTCGAAGACGGATACATTCGTTCTCCACTGGGAATTATTTGAACTAAGTGGATACAATAAAAATATCTAGTATTTTTTAAATTAATAAAAAATTTTGTTTAAAGTAACGAAACAATACAAAAAGCAATACAATGTACATAGCAATATATGTACTTTTTATATATATCGACTAATTCTAGAAATTGACAATTGCAATTAAAAGTATTTCACAGTATAAAATGCTATCGAAAGCTACTTGACACAACTGTGTACACACAAAAAGGTCTGAACAAGAAATATTTCTATGATATTTTTTGAACTTTCCAACTTCATATTAAAAAAAAAGTATTACAAAAACTGTATGTTAACTTGAAATTGCAAATCACCAGAATAACGCCTTTAGTTCTCCATTTGAAAATCCCCTTTTATTTGTACGACCAAGCAAAATGCTTCCCTTTTAGCTCACAAGACGATTGGAAAATCCCTCAAAAAGGGAAATTACCCTTAATCTGGCATCACTAGCTACTATACACGAGCAGACTCCATTGAGCTGGGCGAAATTTATCTCAATTTACTAATTGTTTGAATGTTCACAGGCACCTAAACAATGTCTTTTTGATAAATATAACTTACGAATAATAAGCGATTCAAATATTTATACAATAAGCATAGCTATTGATGCAGTATTTGCTAGATATATCGATATCTAGTATGTAATATAAGAGATATGTCATATAAGTTTGCTATTTTAGATATCAAAACCAACAATTCCATTTATAAATTTCAATAATAATAATTCAAAACATTTACAAAAATAATTTAAAATAGTGTAACATGTAATCAAATAAAATAATAATATAATGTAATAAAATGTACTATTGTGAATATTAACGTGTATTTTTTAGTTAACTTTTTGATAATTAATAAAAGTTGTTTTTTTAAAAAAACTATTAAATTATCAAATCTATTAAAATGCGAAAAAGCTTCGCTTCACTCGTTTGTCCAACGAAGCATATGTTTTTTTTTTCAGATAAAAGAGATTTTCTTCTTCCATTTGATACCCATATTTTAATATTTTGAAGGTTTTAAGCATTTAAATAAATTTTTTCAAATAAATACTTGTTATAACTTAAAAGTCCTTTAAAAAAAAATCCTAACGTTCCAGTGAAAAAGTGAGAACACAATTTTACTATACATTGCCTTTAGTTTCACGTGTATTTTGTTTACTTCATGTGTGAAATTGTGGTACGGTGTAATGGTTCTTTTTGTGGAGATGAAATTATTGTTATTTTTTTTTATAATAAACTGTGCTGGTGAGACACAAATCTTTAGAAAAACATTATATGCGTATTTTTCAGATTTTTTCTATTTTCAGACTCTTAGCCCTATTAAGAGGCATACATATAAACCATCAAAATTGGTAAATTAATGTCCAAGTAGTAAATGAAACATTCAAAGAGCCGCAAACAGTTCTGTATCGTTACATTGTTAAAAAATGCAATTTAATTGATATTAATTTTGGACATTTTGCACCCCAAATTCTAGTTCAGTACAGCTCCTATGTAGCTAAAAATAAAAATTGAAACCCTTAAAACTGAAAATTTAGCAAATGAGATAGTACTGAGTTCAGTACAGTTCCTATGTAGCTAAAAATAAAAATTGCCATTTTAATGTCCAGTTTCACATTTTTCTTATTTCGATCCACTGTGCGTTCTTTAAAACCACTAAAACTGAAATATCGCAAACTAGATATTCTGCTAAAATTGAAATTTAATGAAAAACCATAGAAAATTTTTGTTTTAAAATTGATTGTAGGTATATTTTTGCTAAATATAAATGAATTGTATGTACAAAAATAAATGGTCTTTTAAATGATGTCTTCCAGTTTGGTTTTTATCACTTATATACAACAACGAAATACATGCATTGAAAATCTTAAAATAATCTAAGCTAAACTTAACTATAGATTAACTATTTTACAAAATAACTGAGTGGAGAAGGTACAATATTTGGCAAGTGCAGTTTTCGGAACCCTTTGTGTAGTTCGGTCAACGAAGTAAATCACCTAGAGCCGAGATGTAAGTTTGAGCCATTTGCAGCGTTTCGTGCTTCGAGAGTTGTCGATCATTTCCTAAGCAAGGCAGATACTGGCGAAGTCGATCAAAAGCTTGATTCAGATTTTGCATGCGTCTACGTTCGCGTGCGTTTGCTGCCAAACGGCGTTTACGTTTGACCACTGGAGACACTTGCTTGCCACGACGTTTCTTGCCGCCAGCTGCCACCTCATCCAGGCCATTGCATGAGGATGAAGAGTCTTCTGCTTCAGCTTCTGTGGCAAATGATTGACTGCAATCGTAGTTGTCGGAATGCGTTTGAAATAAAAGCATATCATCGCCATCGACGCTGTCATCAAAGAGTGCCGAATGATCAAAGTTGAATGGCTGCAGCTCCTCAGCGTTGGCGTAGACATTTAGAGCAGCTTCCGTTGCTATGTTGGATAATTGTTCATTGGTGATAGGTTGTTGCTGCTGTTGCTGCTGCTTGCGATTGTAAGCACGTTTAGTTGCTTTGGGAGTAGCCACTGGAATCGTTTTGCAGGTGCCCTCATTGGATGAACCCATTGGCGGCGATGTTGCGATATTGTTAAGCTTTAGCTGTTGCGGCTGCTCCAGAGCAAAACGTAGCTGTTGAATTTCCACTTGTGGCTGATTGCTCACTGCTGCGTTGTAGATTCTATTTAAATCAACATATTCGGGACTCTCAGAACGATGACTTGCCGGCGAAGATGTTATCCAACCATCGGATGAAGCCTGCTCGAAATTTATAAATTCGGACGCTTGCAAGTAGCTGGCTTGAGTGGCGGACAAGCTACTGTTGCAGTTGAACTGGTGATTATGCGAAGGATTATAAGCAGCCATGGGATTAAAATACGTTTCGACCGAATTGACTTTAATAGCCTGCAAGTCCTCTGAGGTCTTGTAGTAATAACGATAAATTTCACTGGATGCCATTTGAATGCAGCTTACTTTATTTAGTTGAATTTGGCTTAAACGCGCTCTCGTTAACTTAATCCTTCAAGAAGCAAAAGGTTTCTGCTAAAGGTTTCTACTGGATCCGGTATTTATACCGAGCCTGAATGGTATACTATAACGAACCTACCACAGCAGGTAGGCGAAACAAAAAAACTGACAGGTAACTTGCTTCGTGAAAAGGTGTTGCTTTGCCTGTGGTGGTTGGTCTTTCATGGTAACAACAACTGTTCGTACATTCCTTGTTGTCGGTCCGTTGGCTCGTT
>OY986435.1:265539298-265594298 GCA_963920525.1 Dichetophora obliterata | reverse complement strand
CGCACCGTCAGCCAAGTTCGTCCCTTGACCGGTGTGTCGGGATCCGCTGTCGCCTATTGCTAGCGCCTACCGACTAAACCACCTCCTTCTTATACGGGAGTTTTTCCCACCCCGGAACCGCTTTCGCATTACTTCGGGGTGGTCCCTGTATTTGGCTGTGTGAGCCAGCATCTGTAAAAACCCGCGTCCGGGCCTCCGCTTCTGCCTTTCTTGCCATCGAGGTTCACATTTCCTCATTCAAGTTATAGGTCAAGATCAGCTGCCTGCAGCACTTTATTTCGCCACAGCAAGCCAAGCTACCACTATCTACTTTCCACCGGTAGCTCGGCAGCTTCCAGATCGCGTTTCTTTTTTCGTTGAATATTTTCAACGCATCTGGCTACGCATTTCCAGTTTTCTTTGCTGCTGACCATAACATCAAGCAAGCGATCTACGTTGAAAACACCTACTATTAATATAAGGGCGTTACGCTCCGCTTGCCACCGTGCACATTGGAAGAAGGTGTGCTCTGCGTCATCTAGCTGTCCGTCGCCATAGATACAATCGGGACTTTCTACTTTTCCCATTTTGTGAAGGTACTTTCGAAAGTACCCGTGGCCTGACAGGAACTGCGTGACGTAAAAGTTTACCTCACCGAATTCTCGATTATACCATCTATCTAGGTGGGGGACTAATTTTGCTGTCCACCTGCCTTTAGTGTCAGTGTCCCATCGGTCTTGCCACCGTCGCAGGGTCTGTAGCTGAACCGCCTGCTTGGTCATTCTGTCGTTATTGTTTTCCTTCTTCAGTTCCCATAACGTTTTGCGCTCTTGTGCTAGAAGATCGATTGGTATGGTTCTACTGATCACTAATACTGCAGCTTCAGAAACCGTGCGGTACGCTGAAGCTACCCGTAGGGCTGCCGTTCTCTGTACTGCCGATAGGGGCTTTCTTTTGCGTGTCGTTTTCAGAACATCAGCCCACAGCTCACTTCTATAAAGGAGTATGGAGTGTGTTGTCGACATTAACAACTTTCTCTTACTCTGCATAGGACCGCCTATGTTTGCCATTAAATGGCTAAGCCATGCTGTTATTTGGGCTGCTTTCGTCGCTGCATATTGTATCTGCGCCCAGTAGGATAGCTTGTTATCAAGCCTTATCCCTAGGTAGTTTACCACCTTCTGGGTAGTGATAGTGTTCGCGCATTCCCTCAGCTCTACTTCTAGTAGGATATGCTTTCTTGTGAGAAGAAGGAGCTCAGTTTTTTCTGTAGCCAGTTGGAGGCCGTGAGAGTCCAGCCACGCTTTTGTTCTAAGTATGACCTGATTGAGCTTTCTTTGTGCGTCTGTGGTGTCTCGTGCGGTGATAATAGCAGCGATATCATCTGCGTATCCGACAAGATATGTATCATCGGGCATATCCATACGAAGGATTTCGTCGTAACTTACGTTCCAAAGATCTGGGCCGAGAATTGACCCTTGTGCAGCCCCTGACGTTATCTGTTTTTGTTTGGGACCGCTTGTGGTTTCGTAAGTAAGTTTGCGATCCTTAAGATAGTTTCGCATCATTCTCATCGCATCATTCGCATCGGGATTTGGAAGCGATTTTCCAGAGCGTAAATTATATTTTTCCAGCTGACGCTATTAAAGGCGTTTCTTACATCTAGGGTCGCCAGTAAGACGATTCCCTTTGAGTAGTGGTTCCTAGTTTGTGCATCTTCGAAGCTTGTCAGGGCTTCTGTGATAGCTCCAATTGTAGACCTACCGGGTCTAAAGCCATGCTGTCTTGGGGAAAGTCCCCCACTAGTGTTAATTGCTGTCGCAAGGCGAGGCTTAAGCAGTCTTTCTAGTAGCTTTCCAGATGTGTCAAGCATGCAGAGGGGTCTGTAGGCCGAAGGAGACTCTGGATTTCCTTTTCCTTTGCTGATGAGTACTAGACTTTGTCTCTTCCATATTTCTGGAAAAATGCCTTCTGTTAAGCAAGCGTTGTACATGCTAAGCAGTACGTTGGGTCTCGAGATTGCAAGTATTTTCAAAATGTCTGATGGGACGCCGTCAGAAGCTTTTTTATTTTTAAACGTTCTCGCGGCTAGCTTGAGCTCGTCTTCTGTAAAAAGTGGAGGCGAATCATCCTGAGGGATCTCCAAGACTTCTTCTGTTACGTCATGCGTGGGAAAAAGGACATTTACGATGTTGTCCATTTTATCTGCTTCTAACTCAAGCTTCGGTGGTTTTGATACGAGCTTTTACATAACAATCTTGTATCCGAGCCCCCAGGGGTCGTTGTTAATGTCATTTCGGAGGTCCTCCCACTTTCTTTTTTTGCTCGATATGATAGCTTGTTTGAGGTTGTTCTTGGCTATCTTAAACTCATCATAATATAACAATAATAACAATAATAACAATAATAATAATAACAATAATAATAATGATAATAATAATTATTATTTATAAAAAAAAATTTGACTTGATTTACTGGGTGCTTATTTAATAACTATAATATTCATCAGGGAGGGAAATAGCCGGATCTTCTGCCGGTTTTCTGATCTTCAGAATGTAAAAGTGCTGCCCTGATTCAAAATTTGGGATCCTCAAATGCTCAGAATTTCACATAAATCACGTTTACATTAAAATTGCATTAGGTTTTTCTTGTTGCATGCAATAAACATTTCTAATTCAGATAAATTTGTTTTATTCCCCTTACAAAGTAAAAATGAGAGCAAAAAATCGAAAAAGATTGACATACAGTGATGTGAAAATAAATAGGGACACCTGTATTTTTATATTTTAAGCTGCATGCATTATATACAAGGTGCTGCAGATAAAGATTTAACTCCCTCGGGTGGTGATTCTCCTTGATTAGGCGAGTAAAAATATGCAAGGATGAGGTTCACCCCTCCCCCTTTAGGAGCTAGAGAAGAAAAACTTTAAAATATGTGTTATTACATTTTACTCCATATTTAATGTATCTCTTAGCCGATTTCGAGATATTCTTTTTTGCTTTTGCTTTGACTGCGACTATTTGATTTTTAGAAGCATAAGCTTAAGCAGCAGCAAAGGCAATAAAAAATATTAGAAGGCTATAAACGCTGTTTTTGACCATTTTCAAGATCCTGTGAAAAATCCAACTTTATATTTTTCTTTCAAGTAATGAAATCTGTTTCTTATTTGATAATTTTTATAAAAACTAAAAATAAAATTGTTTTGATGTTTTGAAAAATATTTTTACATAGACGTTAGAAAACAAAAAGTATACAACAATAAAATATTCCAAAAGTAGTGCTTTTAAAGGGTTATAGAATTCACAAATATTATTTTTTTTGGAATGGTAATTTGGATTTACTTTCTTTATTGTATTTCTTTTACAACAATACAGATTTTGTTGGGTGTTGAGACAAAAATATTTTTAATTTTTGTTCTTGAACGTGCCAAAGCACGTTCTACTGTGTGTCGACTGGACTAATCACAAAATTTCAGATTCGCATTCGACAAAAATAAAAAGTAAAAAAATTAAAATAAGAAATAGAAACAACTACTATATGGTAAAATATTTTCATTTAATCTTTAAACTAGTTTTTATTGAAATGATGTTTTGCAACTGGGGGACTCGAGGTTCTGGTTTTGAGCTTTAGATCAAGTAGTTTTATGAAAACAAGCAGCACCAACAACAGCTCTGTGTAAAGTCAATCACACAGCAGACTATACAGCCTGCTTCGGAAATAGCTACATTTCCTCTTCAGTAGTTTTGAGTGATTCAGCTGTAACCAACAAACTGTTAACGTTCCATAAGATTTTGACATATGTGTTTAATAAACTTATCTGAAACATATGACGCTGAAAACCAGTGGATGAAATGTTCGAGCTCAAACGAATTTGAAAAGATCTGGTTAATTACGTTGGCAATCAGGATAAAAATAGGACACAAAAATGTGATGAAAATAATTTTTGGTCACCCGTAAATATGCGTCGTCTTAAATTTCGGTTCTTAGATATGATATTGTAAATTAATGATCCTTAATTGCTTATCAGTTCAAAATAGGTATAAGACTCATGACAAAATTAATACTTGGTCGATCCTAACAAACACTATATCCACCCTAAGATATGCACAATCTTGACTTTCGAATATTGAACACAGGATTCGAAATGATTGACACCCAATTCTCTCTCAGTTAGAATTGAGTACGGATCTGATGAAAACTAAAATACTTGGTCCACTTATCTTCCCTTGCACCAAGTTTTGTGCAGTTCTGACTATGAATAGCCAAGATATTGAATTTGCCCGCATTATAAAATTTCTGAACTATAGTGTAATCCTGAGATCCTTCATTGAATTGAATATACTTTCAATGCTCATATTGCGGGCCCATAGGTCATCAATTTAAAATCAAACATGTTTCCACACATCTTTAGTGCAGTACGTTTCGAATGATGTACATTTCATTATCCTTCTTCTAAAAAGAGCGTACGTCAGCTTCTGATGTTCACTTATTAATATATTAGTAAGATTTAACAAGCCACCAGATATGAAAATAAGCGGTTAAATTTCATGCACAAAAACTAATTTATTTCTTAACGATTGCATTTCGAATATCATTATGCTCTCTATGATAAAAAATAAACAAAAAAAATGTGTGCGAAATTCAACAGGATAATTACACGGCTTTGTAAACTAAAATTAAACCGGAACGAAGGATTGTAGCCAAAAGTAAGGCGGAAATCCTGATATTGTAAAATAACAGGCTTAACTCTCTCGCTCTGTGGCTTGCTAACAAGATTCGGCTTATCGAACGGATCCATCGAACTTTAACCCAAATAATCGCTAAAATCTTTGCAATTTTAGGTTTGACTGCACACCGCCCCGTACCACAAAATGGCACAACAATAAAAATATTTTGGTTGCTACAATTTCGTCCTTTGGTCTTTCATGTGACCATGTCAAAAGGATAAGCGCCGCAATACTTGAAGTACATGATAAGCACTTTTCTCAAGCCAACGAATTTGTCAGCACTTTTGGACATGCGATTCATTTAATCACATGATCAAGCAAGCCAAAAGGAAAGCATTGAGAAGTTGCACTGGCTAGGTCAGGTATCGAGCGAGTTAGCCACGTTAAAGTACAACTTTGAGCAAATATCTATCTTGTTTGCCGACTAAGGGTTCATTAAAAGTGAGTGTCTGCCAGTATCTATAGGATTTTATTTTCTTTAATCATTCGACATGGTCATCGACGCGTCCTTGTATCGCAATGAAAAATCTTGTTTATTACAACTTGGCAAAATTTTCAAAGCGATACGGTTCGATTCTTTTGAAATAAGCCGCGCGGCGCTACAACAATTTGTGCTCGGTTCCGCATGGCAAATAAGCGTGCCCAGCAGAAAACAAGTATTTCCTAGCCAGTGACGATTTATGAATTTTATGATGATTGCGGACCTCCCTTGCATTAGGAGGGCGGCATTCGTTGTACACAGCGTTTTCGATAAAAGGCTGTACTTGTCATTGGATTTTGGAGGTGTGGCACTTTGGCTTATTGAGGTAATGAAGTGATATTTCGCTGAACTAGGAAAGAAATCGCTGATAACCTTAATATTTGGTATAGACTTCTAGCACCGATGGTGGTCTTTTCAATGCTCAGATTAGCTGATAAACAACTCAAATATTTTATTTTTATGCTTCCAAAAATTGTAAATTCGAGTCATTCCATATCAAATCATTAAATCGCGCGCTGTGGCACTATTTTAGATTTTGTTTAAACTTTGGGGGAATATTCTTTGGGAATTCGTGACTTCAAAAAAATTTCAATTTATTATTGAACATTTTGTATATCACCTAATATGCCCCTAAAATTTCATAAAGTTCTATGAAAAGGTTTTTTTTTAAATAGGTACATTTTTCACATTTTCGTATGACGAAATTTGGAAAAAACACATTGCTAAAGTTGCAATTCTTTTAAAAAGTTCTAGAGAATGCTTACTACCAATAAAGACATCAGATTCATGTCATCACAAAGTATAAATTGGGGCACCACTCGGCGTGGTTCATCTCTTTATAATATGGATAAAACCGCTCTTTAAGTTAAACAGTCAGATAATATTTTTCAATTTCTTGCAGCTGAGCCGTTAATTTATCCAAAGGGAGTTTTATTATTTATTAAATTGAATGAGGGTGTAAATTGGCGAACTGCAGTTTCGCATTTTATTTGCTTTTCCATTTTAATCGTTTTTTTTTTTTTCATTTTTTATATTGTTTTGCTTTCAATTCATTTGATTTCATTGCATAAATCGGCATAAAAACTCTTTTCATATTCTGCTCAAATATTTGCAAAACATTCATTGTGATGGATTGATAGACGACGATTGCATGGATTCTATTGAGAACTGCTTGAACTCAATGTTGTTGTTGTGCCTGCAGTGGTTGCTGTGCCTCGTGAAGAGTGTTACTTTTTATCTGATGTGTGTAGTGAAGCAATTATTTTCGAATACTAAGGATTGCACAGCACTGTTTACAAACATCCTTTCACTCTTCTTGAGTTTTTATGGAATTTTAATTTGACTTAAATGATCTGAATTATTTGTTTAAAGTTAAAATATGAAATCATTCTGTTTCCGCTTTCGCCTTGGTGGGTGGTCGTGTGGCATCCACTGAGCACAATTTTTTGTGCCTGGCCAAGAGCATGCCAAAAACGAGGTAAAAAGTGTTAAATGCTCATTAAATAAGCAACCATAAAATAATGCTTGCCTAAAAAAAGGTTTAACATTCAAGGACTTGATGTCACTTTCACCGAAAGTCGGCCCAAAGCGACTTGCTAATGAAGGATAAAATGCTACTCATGTTCGCAGTTTCGTCAGTGTTAAGCTTTGCTCCATAGTTTCTGAGTACTTGTTATGGAATAAACGTGTGTGTTAGTAAAGAAAATGTACTTTTTCCCTTCATACCAAATGCGCTCTGTAGTCTTCAGTGGCGTATCCAGAAACTACTGGTGGGGGGGCGAACTGAACTGACTTCAGCAAAAATATTGTTTAAAAATTGAGTTATTAAACATTAGATTTATTTGCACAATTTATCACTTCTTCACGAAATTGCTTTCAATCGTCCTTAATTTCCATGGCTAAGAGATTAAAAAACTCAGTTCAAGAAAATTGTTAGGAGGATATAGAAGGAAAGTAGATTCTATTCTGAATTTTTGCTCAAAAATTTATTTTAATGTGGAAAATAAATTGGCACTATCCTCAAGTCCCGGTTTATCGTCCTTGGTGCAAAAAATTGGGCCAAAGAGAAAAATATCATGGTTTTTGTATAAAAGTTTAAATCTCAACGTAAACAAAGCCTCTGGCCCTAATGGCATACCGTCAATTGTGCTTAAAATGCGTGCTTCTTCGCTGGCTCGGCCCTTGCGCAACCTTTTCAACATTTCCTACAGAACAGGAGTATTTCCATCTTGTTGGAAGGTGGCAAATGTCCAGCCGGTACTTAAAAAGGGCGATGCCACGAACCCCGCAAACTACCGACCCATTGCGATATGCTCTACGCTTTCCAAAGTTATGGAAAGCATAATAAACTTTAACATCATGAACTATCTGGAGCTCAACCAACTGCTTAGTGATCGTCAATATCGTTTCCGTAGGGCTCGCTCTACTGGTGATCTTATGGCGTTCTTAACTGAAGAATGAATCAATGCGTTCTCTTTTTCGGAGAGAGCAGGGTTGTTGCGCTTGATATTTCAAAAGCATTTGATCGAGTGTGGCATAAAGCGCTCGTGTCAAAACTTGGTGCATTCGGTTTTGGTGGTAGCTTTGCTCGATGGATCACGTGTTTCCTCAAAGACAGAACGATTCGGGTCGTAGTTGACGGTATTTAGACCGACAAGCACGCAAACAACGCAGGAGTACCACAGGGTTCAGTCCTATCGCCAACCTTGTTTCTGGTTTTTATCAACGACCTTCTGTCGTTGACGCATAACCCAATACATTCCTTTGCGGACGACAGCAGCACTTGTCATTCATATTCATTTAAAAAACGCCCAAGCTCTATGGAGATTGAGAGAAAAAGGCAAAATATGAATGACACACTCCTAAATAATCTACAAAAAATCTCCCCAAATCTCCCCAAGACCCAGTGCTGCCTGTTAACCCACAAGCGGATGGATTGCCCATTAGATTGCCCTCTATATGAATGGTGTGGATCTTGTGGAATCAGCCGCTCTTGACGTTCTGGGCATATCGATCCAATGTGATCTTCGTTGGAATGATCATATTTTCGATGTGTCGAAAGAAGCGGCCAAGTGCCTAGGTTTTTTAAAACGGTGCAAAAAATATTTCACTTCAGCTGATCTTCGCATGATCTACACCTCATATATTAGGCCGAAAATGGAGTACAATTCGCACATTTGGGCAGGGTCTTCAAGATCTTATTTGGAGCTTCTGGATTGAATCCAACGTCGTGCGATATATTTGATAGGGGATGAAAGTATTTCATCCACTCTCAGCTCTCTTGGGCATCGACGCAATGTTGGTTGCCTAAGTCTTCTGTACAGGTACTACCATGGGAAGTGTTCAAGGGAGATACATGGCCTGACTCCACCAGCTCGTGTGTTTCCCAGGTTCACTCGGGCAGCTGTTCAAGCCCACCCCTTTACCATTGCCTCGATGTCCAACAGAACCTCGCATTACCGAGAGAATTCGTTTTTTAGTCGCACGGTAAGGTTGTGGAATAGTCTCCCTGCGAGCGTATTTCCCGGCAGTTTTGAGCTGTGCAAATTTAAAACAAATCTTCACCGATACTACTCCATCTATTCACCCTCCAAATAACTATTACCTATCTTTTGAATCAACACAATGCTAATGCTATAAATGCATTCCCTGAGCATTCCCTGAGCATCCCCTGAGCGTTGGTTCAGTCTAAAAAAAAAAATTAGAATTCTACACCCCAAAATTTGTCCCAAAACAAAGTTCTCCATCCTGGTTTTTGGATATATGCTAGCCGATGGTAAACTGGTGATTTAAATTTATATTCATAAAATTACTTTCTATCGTTTTTCATACCGCTGAATACGATCATGTTCAGACATTTTTTGTTAAAAATATTAGGCATTTTAACTTATACACTTTTTAAGGAATAATTTTTCGAAGCTTCTGAAACATCGGCCCTCAAACTTTGTAAATTCTTTAAAATTTTCTATAATAAGACTTAAATAATATTTTTGAAAAATTTCTTTTATCTGATAAAACGCTTTAAATTTTGGCAAAAATTTTACTTTTTATCAATAATTGAAATTGTTATAGTCTAAGATCTCACCTAAGATCGACTTTCACCCATCTGTTTTCCGAATGAAAAGTATTTGTTAGCAATTACAATACATGAACAAACATATTGCGAATAGGTTGTCTAGTAGAATTAAGTCAATACAATATTTAACTAAAAGTAATATATGACAATTTTTTTTTAGTTTTTACACTGATTTGTTCACCAAACGAAATCAATATTAATTGAAAGCACGAAGCATAAGAAACAAGAAACGGTTGGGTTGCCTTTTTCTGGTCCATACTACAGGGTTGCCAGGTAAAACAAGGTGAATTGATACTGATATTTGCACTCATCTGTTTTCTTATTGAAATTTATATAAAAATACAGATAATTTTATAACGAACACGATGATATTAGTGTGCCTAAGTAAAATTGGTCTAGACTTGGGGTCAAGTACGGATCCACGCTTTGGCGATCGGGGCGATCGCCCCCCCCCCGCACCCAATTCTTGAAAATTCGTTTTATATTTCTTGATAATGTCATAAAGGACTTAAAAAGTTGATTTTCAACAACAACTTTGGATTTATAGTAGTTTTTAGTTCTGTATCCTTATCTGTATCCTTACTATACAGTCGGCTGGCTCATTTTTGAAAATCAGGATATCCTGAATTTGAGGAAATTCGTTTGATTATCTAGCCACCGGAAATGCAAATGAATTTGCTACAGAAACGGTTTTTTTTTTATGTATTTGATCTTAATTTTGAAAACACGTACAAACTAACCTAAACTGTTTGTGGTAATTGAGTAGAGGTGGATAATAGCACAATTTTTGGTGTTGACTCACCAGCACATGTGCACCCTTGTGTATCAGCACACTGTGCTAACACAATTGTGCCACAATCGAACAAAGCACTTATAAAAGTGTCGATAACAAATAGAGTGCTCACACCCCTTTTCTATTGATTTGTTTACAATATATACAAATTGCATATTGTCAATTATTGCAAGTAAGCCAAAGTAAAATGAAAAACAACTTTACTAAGCAAAAACTTACAAAATGTAAGTAATGCAGTGCACAGTAGCGATAACCAATGAGTGTCAGTGAAGAAGCTTAGCACAACACTCTGCTATCCCAACACAGCACACAAAAGTAACTTTACGCGCAAAAGTTCGTCAAAGCTCTGCTCTTTGCATGCTATTGTGCCACTATGTGAGTCAACGAAGTGTGCTAGCACACATGGCACACTACAGAGAGTCAGCACAGTGCCATAGCACAGCACTGCGTTACCCACCTCTATAGTTGAGTATCAAGTAGAGCCACGTGATTCAGTAAAAAATAATTTTGATTGCCTTTCATAACTGGTGCAAAAAATTCAAAAATCATAGTTTTTAACCCAATAGCACAGTTACGACAAGCATCAAATGATCAAAGTTCATCACCTTTTTTATTCTCTTTGACTGATTTTGGTCTTGAGCGCAGAGTTGCCAGATTTTGGCAGACATCATTCTCGTTTTATTTATGCATTTCAATAAGCTATTCCCATTTTTTCCTCTTTTTAAAGTTGAATAGAAACCAATAAAACAAACATTGCTAATGTATTTTAAAATATGCCTTAAAATAATATAACACATTTATTACTTGTACTTTTTTTTATACATTTTAGTAAACTACTCGTCAAAATAAATTTTTCTGCATCCTTAGTTTTTTTCTGTGACATAACTTTGACTTTGTCCGAGGGTTTTTTATTTCATTGCCAATTTTTTTTCACTGAAATTTTTATTTAATCTTAAATCGAAAAATTTACTTCCAATTTTTTTTATGCAAACCTCTCAATTAAGGCATGATTAACAACCTGTCATGAGTTCCCTGTGATAGCATGCACGCGCTGAAAGACATTCGGGTTCAAAGATTACCAAAATCGGTCATTCGCCAATATCTCTGCTTCTCTATGTCGGACATAAAGTATTCTTACAGCATAATTGTAGATTAGATTATCTTCAAAAATGTCATTAACAGTTTAAACGTAAGCTCTCTCAGCGCATGAACCGCTAATTGGAAGATAAAAATTAACGGTATCAATTTTTTGATTTTTGGGTACATTTCACATGTGCACCAATCATTGGCGTAGCAAGCGGGGGAAAAGGGGGCAGTTGCCCCCACTTTTTTAGCTAGATAAACAATTTAATAAGAAAACTTCAAAAGTAATTCAAAATATCAGTTTTTTTTTTACAATGATAATATCTTTGCATTATATATTTTGCTCTTCTTTCTCTCTTTTTCATAAGAATGCTTTCGGATAATCATTTTCTTTCTCTGTGTTTGCAAAAAGATAGAACAAAATGTAGAGTTTCTACTGCATATCCAATTTGAAAAAAAATCGGATACACTGAAAAAACTATTAAATGAAGTTGAAAAACTTGTTTCTTTGGCTTTGACTGTGCCTGTATCAGCAGTTTCATCTGAGCGTTCTTTTAGTGCACTGGGACGGCTTATAACGTATCTTCGAGCAACTATGACACAGATACGACTCTTTCATGCTGCATTTATACACATTCACAATTGGTGGTGAAAGATTTTTTTCTTGCAAGGACAGAAAGAAGCATTTTAGAAGATTTTCAATTGATATAACTTTTTGTACCTTATTGCATTTAAACCATGTGAAGATATACCTAGTCTTGCTTTATAAAAGCAACAATTATTTCTTATATTTTCATATTACGATATAAACGATCCTTTAAAAAATGATCTCTAATATTAAAATTGGAAAAACTTTTAAAAATAATGAAATTTTAATATTTTTTTATTTAGTTTTTTTTTTAATTTTGATTTCATGTTTCTTTTAAGAAATTTTGGTGATTTTTTGCACCCCATTTGTACTGCCCCCAGATGAAATTAGCTTCCGACGCGCTTTGCACCAATACAAGTGAACATTTTACAATAAAACATTAGATATATAATTTTCGGCGATGATTTTCATACTTAAAATATCTATACTCTGGGATTGTGTATTCCGCTGCTGAATCGCCATAAACAAGGTTTTTATTTAAACTTTTTGCATAACAGAAACCGAAATATATTCTTGAAATCCAATATTTCAAGAATTTTTATTTGACCTTTCCATATATAAGATTCCTAATTTTTTTTTAATTTTCTGAGTCTCAAATAAATAGTTTTTTTTAGCAAAACATCATGTTAGTATTCTTTTCCTTAATGCTTTTTGTGTTCTCTTTAAAAGACCGTTTGAAATTTGAAAATTGGTTGTTTAGATATAAAGCTATAAATTTCTGTTTGTTAATGATGGTTTAACCGTTTTATAGTCTTTTTAGCTATACCATTTTAGTCTTTATAGCTATTTAAATCGATTCTTCACCAACTAAACCTTGATAAAATTTCATTTACTCTTTATAAAAAGCATGCGCTTAACAGTCAAATTACTGCTTTCAGAACAGTTTTACGAAAAAGAAACCCGTAAATATTTACCCCGGTTTGTAGTTTACAGGTAAAACAAAAGGGTTTGTAGTTCTAGGGTTACAACATGATGCCAAAAATTTAGCATATATTGGGTAAGTTTATTTAATGAATCAGTATTTCTTAGTGACCTATATTCTAAGTCGGTATGAATTAAGATTTTTTAATTAAATAGGAACAAAACAGAATTAATGAAGGATACGTTTTGTTTTTTATAACGATAGAATCCACAAATGCAAAAACTCCAAATGCTCCGACTTCTTTTCAGAAATTATATCTTTCAAAAGTTCTGTTTTGTTTACATCTTTTCCCTAATTTGCCAAGCAAATAAATCACATAACGCTGAACAGAGAACAAATTACGTTAAAGCTTACAGCTGGTGACAATCCAAATTAGTTAAAATGAAATACACAGGCTAATACAAACAGTAATCAAATTAAATTTAAACTCAAGATGACTCAGATAATTTTAAAATGTATTTAAATGCAAGATGTTAAGAAACTCATAGCATAAGTTTTTGATTTTGTGACGAAATTACTGTTTTTGTACAAATACGCAGTGAACCCCGTTTTTAAGAGTGCTATTCCCGTTTTTCCTTTTGGGTTGGAAATTCCCTTTTCTGGCAATACTGCTTTGAGCGTCATCAAAATTTTGATTACGCTCGAAGATCATTTTCGTTATCGCATGTTTTATAAAAATATGCAGCATAAAAAGTGGAATAATTTGCGTATTCCTATATTTTTTAAAATTAACAAAAATTGCAATAAAAAATGTCTATTTGAATACTAAGTGATTATTTTTGGCTATCGACATTTTATATTTTTTCATCTTTGAACCACCTTGTGAAACGCAATATAAGGAATTCGTTTTGTGGTTAACTTCTTCGTTGTCAATTTTATTGCAATTTATTTAATAACTTCACGCAGCTTAAAAAGTGAAGAAAATTTGCTTATATGTTTGTTTGGTTGGATTTTTTATGGATTATGTTACAGCAGTAAGTAATATACCTAAGACAACATAAGTGGTATTCACGATGTGTTGTATTTCCCCTTGTATAGTGTATTTTCGATAAATTTGATATTTGTAGTAAATTTTGTAATATAACAAAAAGAAAATGCACAGTTTTCAAAATACAACCCTGTGGAAAAAATGCAACGATGGAACACTATTATATTCTGTGTAAATTTCGTTGCGTATTAGATCAGATGATTGTACAAGCATTTCTACTCAGCATATAGCAAGCTACCGGCTACGCTGTGAGTTTATTTAATAAAAATTAATATAATTTATTCTTTCATTTCAATTTTTTTATAATTTTCTTTAGTTAAATAATGATTTAAATTAATATTTACAAACAGAAGTTCATACCAAAATCAGCTGATTTTAAAAATACAATATGTACTTTACTGAAGGTTCGTTCACAAAGTTGTAAGTATTGTAAATTTTGCAAAAATTTATCACAAATGCACCACATCGTGAATATCCCTATTATTGCAAACAATATTTATTTCTTTTAACTATTTTTAAAAGTGGATTCAAAGCAACAAAGCAGAAAAAAAAGTTATCGATCAAAGTTGGGAATCTGAAAAATATTTATCAAAATTTGTGCTTTCTTCGCATAGTTTACCATTTAGCAATGCTGAGGTTGAAAAATTTTTTAGTTATATGAATCTTATTAAAACGAAAATTCGAAATAGAATGCAAGAAAAACTCTTAAATAATTTGTTGAATGTAAAAACATGGCTTCATGTTTAAAAAAAGTGTTGTAATACCTATTAAATACCAGATAATTAAAAAAAAAAATTTAGAAATGCGAACTTCTATGATAATAATACAAGCAACAATTTAAGTATTGATCTCGAAGATGTGCCTGAATTTTAATTTTGTATATTGTATATCGTTACTTAATATTCAAAAAACCATAACAACGTTCATAATTTTTTATAGGAGAAACCAACGTTTTAAAATAGCACATATAGTAGATTGTAAAGTGATAATTTCTTCATAATTTCGTTTATTAAGTAGTTATTTTTAGGTATTTGTCCAAAAAACGGCTTTTAAATCTAAAATATGTCCCATTCAAAAACGTTTTTGGCTTCTCCTACAAAAAATTAAAAATGTTGTTGGGGTTTTTATATTCTATATGTTTCTGACTTAAAAATGAAGTTTTCTCTGTGACTATTGACTTTTTTAAGAGAATATAATTTTTGAAAAGACTTTTGTTAAGTACAAATCAACTGATATATGCTTTGTTTACGTCTTATTAATATAATTTATTTAATATTAACTTATGTTTTATAAATTTAAGTGTGATAGTAATAAAATAAATGTTTTTAAACTTGTTTCTTTTATATGCATATTTAGTCTTATTTAGATATATATCTTTGAAATGGAAAGTGGAATATTTTTGTGGAATATAAAAATTGAAAGTGGAATATTTAGCATATTTTTTTAACAAAAAGCATATTTTTTAAAAATCTTCTGGTCACACTGCTCGTCTAACGTGTTTTTCGGAATCCTCTCAAAATTGAGCAAATATTATTAAGTTTTTACGAATAGAGGTTCATTGGAAAGGTCTTGTGATCTATCGATTAAATAAGTAAATAAGAATTATTAAATTCATTAAAAAATAAACGTGTTGGTCCCAAATTAAAAAAAAATTGTAGGCAAATCAAACGACATTGCCGGTGGCTAGAGACTTAAACTCATCCCAAAGGTTCAGAAATTGAGTGTGCTTTTTGCCATAATTTTCCATATAATTATTTTGTATTACATTTTATTTTCCCATATACTTTTTGAAATTTGAAATTTTATTGAATCCATAAGATATTAACATATATACTTATTTATTAAAATGACACATTTTATGCTCCTAACATACAAATTAAGATTTTTTAATTAAGATTTCCCAAAAAAAAATTAGTATTAAAAAAGGAACAATTTTATTATTTTTAATTAACCTAACATAAATGTTCCCATATACTTCGAGCCACCCTACTGTATATTCATTAGACTGCTGCAATACTGAAGTGTATCCTTTAAGCTCAAAGTCTTTTTAAAATTTTAAAAACATTGCCTTAAAGTGGGGAAACTGAATTTTCTCAAGAATTAAAACAAATTTGAAACTAGTCATGGGCACTATCGAATGGTTTCAACTATCGACAGTTAACTATCGAATGATTTCAACTATCGAACAATTCGTTCGAATATTTCGTTCATTCATAAACTTTAAAAAAATAGTAAATAGTGCATGAAACTATCGAATGATTTAACTATCGAATAATTTACTTATTCATTCGAATTAAAAAATATTAACTAGAACAAAGAACTGTCGTGCGATTTTGACTATCTTATATATATTACGCAAACGCAAGTTTTGTACGGCGTAAGGCTTTTTAAGTACAAGTCCAATCTTAATAAATTTAGTATGGTTTGGTAGGTTAAGACTTGTAGATGTGCAAACTGGACTTTATATTTCTTAAAAATGTATATTTTTTAAGTTAACCCGAGTTAAAATTTGCATATAATTTTTGTTTTTCCTCTTCTTAACTTCAGCATATGCCTAAAAATATGTGAGGTATTTAGCGCCAGCGCTATGAAACTGTTATACTAACGAATAATCTTTTATACTTTCACAGCAAAAACCAGTGATGCCAACCCGAGGAGAGTAAAAATCCACAAATGCGACATAATTAAAACTAACAGCTAATAAAATTACTCAATTAAAGTCATTTATAGTTTTTTACAAATTTTTGGTATATTTGATTTTTTTTTTATAAAATTTGCATTAAACTATTTAAAGTTACAAACAAGGTAAAACATAACTAAAAGTAAAAATAGTTAACAACTATTACTTTTAGTTATATTACTATAACTAAAACGTAAAAACATAACATAAAACGTAATTTTTATTAATTTTAAAGGAACATTCGATTTTTTAAATTTTTAATTATTATAAATAAAGGGTGTTTTTTACAGAGTGATACAACTTTGAGTTGACATCACTGCTTTATTTGACCACCCATTTAACAGCTTATGGTTGTTTTTTATTTAATTTGTTTTGACATTTTATTATGGATCGACTTGCACTAGAGCAACACGTGCAAATTGTGGAAATTTTTAATCAAAATAATGGTTCTGTTCGTCAAACTTATCGTGCACTTCGTCCATTTTATGGCGTACATAATCGTCCTTCAGAGCTGCTAATTCGAAGAACAATAGATCGTTTTCGGACCACATTTACTGTTATTGATAATGTGCATCCCGTGAGACGCCGAACAGTGCGCACTGAAGAATCTGTAGCCGCTGTACAGGAAAGCATTGAAGATGATCCTAATCAATCAATTCGTCGCCGTTCTCAGCAACTGGGGTTGTGTCCTTCCACTTTATGGAAGATTTTACGAAAATATCTTGGCTTAAAACCTTTCAAGATTCAACTTGTGCAGGAATTAAAGCCAAACGACCATCGTATGCGCCGCCAATCCGGCGAATGGGCTGAAGCACAAATTGATATAGATTTTGAATTTTCATGGAATTTGGAGTGAGGAGAATCCACAAGCTTTTGTCGAAACCCCATTGCATCCATTTATGGGCTGGCGGAGTCATTGGTCAATAGTGAACGGTATAGAAACATGATTCGAAGTTTTTTCATACCTCAATTGGCTGGCATTAATCTTGCTGATATGTGGTTCCAACAGGAAGGAGCCACATGCCACACAGCAGGCGTTACAATTGATTTACTCAAGGAAACTTTTGACGAAAAAATAATTTCACGAAATGGCCTAGATTTCAGCAAAATCTAATCAAAATTTGTTATTCTAGTTTATAATAACTAAGCAAACTTTTGATTATATTCAAGCAAAATTTTGCTAAGTTATTATAAACTGCAATAGTAAATTTCTACTTAATTGGTTTTAAACTATGACAAAAAACCAAAATACCACACAATTGTGAATACCCCTATTATATCCCTATTAATTAACACAACAAAACTTAAATAATATCAGTGACTAGCGAATTGTACTAATTTAAAGAACAAAAAATATAAAAAATAAAATACAAAACAGTTTAAGGTATTGTTATATAAATGTAAAACATTTTTTTTAGACGTTTTACATGTTTTTTTTGTGTTTAAGGCAAATTAAGGTTGTAAAAGAATTATCAAAATTAAATTTTTTGTTTTAATTATGTTTAAAGTAAAACATTACAAATAAAAGTTGTACGATAATCGTAAGCAATTTGTAAGTTTCGATCACGATTGCCTTCACCACAAGATAAAATTATTTCCTAAGTCAGTAGATCTGATAATTTTGAAATAAATAGCTGACATCTCGATGTTGGAAAATTTTTTTAAAACTTCTCAAAGTCTTTGCTCCAGTGATTCACACTCATCGTCCTAACAATCTTTTTCAGCCTCTATAAAAGGTTTTTTAATTCTATATTCATATCAACTTAAATTGATATGTTTCATTTACATGAATATTTGTAATACACATTTTTTATTTAAAAATCCCGGGATCCCGGAAAGAAAATCGCGGGATTTAAAGGGTCTTAAGCTGCGGATTTTGGGATCCCGGGATTGACTTCCCTAGCCAGTATGAAAGAAACATATAAGAATATGGTAAAATTGTGATTTAAAAGTCGTTGCACGGTTATAAATCTTGGACTAAATTTTAAACTTTTTTGGATGTTGTTCTGTATGTAATAGGAAATGGTTGTTGTACTATATGTAAAAGGACAACACCAAAAAATATTATTTTCTAATCCAAGGAAAAGTTTAAAATATTCTAATCCAAAAAGAAGTACTTTTTAATACGAAAAAAGTTTAAAATTTTGATGCATGTTAGACAAAAAAAGCAACAATATTAACACGTTAACTGAAAATCAAATTTGTCAATGTGCATTTCCTTATTTGAACCTAAGTCCTCTCTTCTGCCGGTCCGATATCTTATCCACTCGTATATCGCAGCTTATAACAAAATTTCGCTTAATTTACTTGATTAGAAATGCAAAGTTTAGGCTGTTAGAACATTTATGATTTGCAGATACATCGCAGGAAAAAGCTGGGGATGTACGTC
The DNA here is from genome assembly GCA_963920525.1 of Dichetophora obliterata. Classification (NCBI taxonomy): domain Eukaryota; kingdom Metazoa; phylum Arthropoda; class Insecta; order Diptera; family Sciomyzidae; genus Dichetophora; species Dichetophora obliterata. The sequence continues at coordinate 265,575,531 of OY986435.1, read as the reverse complement.
AAAAATACTGCGATGAATATTCACAATGATCATATGTCCCATGATTGCATATGGCTCAGTCATCTGGACAAAAAAAAAAAGAAACATACAGTCATCGCTGCGTTCAACAAGCTACAGAGATTGGCCTGCGTGTGCATAACCGGAGCCATGCGGAGATGTTCAATAGTATCCATGACCATGAAGGTTCTACTAGAACTAACACCTCTTAACATTTACATTCAATCCCAGGTGAAGAGGGCTACTCTAAGGATGACTAGTGAAGATATCGGGTAAAAAGATTGTGTACTCAGAAGTAGTTTGATATTCTATCGAGTCAATCAATATCCGGAAATAAAATAACGAGGGACAGCACACATTCAAAATTCAGTTTTACGAGAAAATCTTAAACTCAACTAAGTAGTAAAAAGACATGAGAAGGTCTATTCAAAACTTATAAGATAAAACAGTACATGATCGTACCGTAGCAGAAGTCTACGGGCCAGGGATTAAATTCTTCGACCTCATGGACAAGAACAGCAGTGTATGTCAAGCGAAAATATACGCAATTAACAGGTGCGTATTCTTTTACCTGGAACGTAAATACCGGAACCAAAATATTGCTATGCTATCCGATAATCAAGCAGCTATCTATCAAGGCACTAAAATCTCATCATGTAACCTCAAAACTGATGATGGAGTGTCTTGATAAACTTAATTCGCTTGGGTAAACAAAACCAGGTCTGACGAACTGGCAAAGAAAGGAGCATCAACTCCTCTTGTTGGTCCGGAACCATTCTGTGGAATGGGTAAAGCAATTCTCTCTCTTTCAATAAGAAAAGATGAAGAAAAACAAAAAGGGGACACACTGAGGAAATCTTCCAGGGGTAAAGCACTCTAAACTACTCTTAGGAACATACGAATTAAAGAGATCTAAAGACTGCATGAAGCTAACAAAGAATGATCTAATAATCATTAAAGGATTGCTGTAGGTGGAACAATCTGCATCCAAAACTGGAAATTCTAAGTGATAACACGTGTAGGTTTTGCATGGAAGACGAAGAATCTGCTATGCACATTTTAGGACAGTGTCCCGCACTTGTTTTAAATCGTCGCAAATATCTGGGGTACCAGAATACTCATTAAAATCAAGAGATATAGGACATGCATATACTAGCATTTATCTCAGAGATTGGACTAATAGAGGTTCTTTAGTGTACAGAAATTTCGGGACTTAGCGCAACGGGATTTTATGTGATTTTTACATCGTAGAATATCTTTTTAAAAGGAAATTATGTTATTATTTTTAGCGTATCTTCAAGATGAAAATTACATTAACAGCAATATGCTGGCAGAGTAACAATTGTTACCAGTATTTTACTCAAAAAACAAAATTTTTTAATGAAATTGTGACTATCTGAAAAGCAAGTGACAATTTTTATCAAAATGTGTTATTTTTGAGCTTAAAATTTTGTTTTTGAAATCAAAACATTTAAAAAAACACATCGAAATATTAAAAATACTGGGTAACAATTGTTACTTTGCCAGAACAGTGATGTAAAAATAACAAAAAGTGATGCAAGTCATAATAATTAAATAATAAAGAAGAGTAAATTTTTTCTAGAAAATACAGTGAAACTTCCCTAACTCGAAGTGTCAAGGGACCAGAATTCGAGTTATAGAATAAAATACATGTAAGGTAAATAATTTAATTTTTGTCTGCGAAGTGGAATATCTTTAATTTCATCATCATCAGATTTATCACTTTCATATAGTCGTTAAGTCAGTAAGTATATTCTTGAATACTGTAAAATGAGCCACACTTACCTTGCAAATTCAAAAAAGCTCATTACTTACACAAAACATATACAAACAAAATGCACACAGCGCAAGATACAATAACTTTTATATCTTTCGACACAAGCTAATGCTTGGCTTCCACTATGTCTTTTTAGGACGACACAAAACTTTATTACCTGAAATACCACCTAAATAAAACTCTGGAACATTTTCTGCATAGCTCCATTTAATAATTCATTTGTTTTTAATTTTCCAAGATTGCCCAAATTAGAAAAAATGTCAACATGTTGTTATTTTCAATTTGATTGACAACAACTGACCACTGAAAATGACAGTGGAAACCAAACATTTCAAAGATACCACGCAAATTTTTTTTATGCTGTCGCAGAGCGATGCTCCGACGAAGTCAATTCTTCAAATTACAATACACACAGAAATATTGATGTTGTTGTAAGTGAGAGAAATTCGAGTTATGGAGATGAATATGCATGAAAGTCTACCTAATACAAATGAGATTTCGGTTCGAATTGAAGAAAAGTTAAGGAAATTCGACTTACAGATATTAAAATATAAGGAAAATGTCTTGAGAAAGCAAAAAGCACAAATAATACTTCGAGTTATGGAGAATTTCGAGTTACGGAAGTTTCACTGTAGTAGGTGCAATAAGTCTACTTACACACTCCTTTTTTTTCTCCTATGTCTAGATTTTACTATATGAAGTCTTCAGATTATAAGAATGTATACAAATTGTATGTGTGGATATATCAAATGCTCCAACTATTTCGTATATATGCTATTAAAATATTTATTTAACTATTTATAAATGATCTTCGATGGAGCCATATCTATAATACCCAAACAGCCGCTTATATTCGGGTAAGTATATTCGAAGTTTTGAAGGTTTTGTTACACTGATGAGGACATTTTTTATAGATGATATGCGTGATTTTCTTTAAATTTCTCCAAATATCAAACTCAGAGAACATTTTAAGTATTAAAGTTATGCATGTTATAAAGTGAATTAATTTTTGAGGAATTTATGAAGGTTTTACTACTTTGATGACGACATTTTGTATGGGAGGTAGGCAAAGTTTTCATTAGATTGTACCAAGTATCAAATTCAGAAGGCATATTAAAAATCAAAACTTATATCAAGAATTTAAAGCCATAATTTAATTATTTTTTTGTTATTGAAAGACATTTTAGCGTTTTATGAAGCATTTGTACGGAAGGTAGGCGTGGTTTTTATCCAATTTGGTTGAATCATTCAGTGGATATTAAATACGAGGGAAATTTAGTAGTGAATTTTTTAATTTCCCGCATAGAAACTTTAAAAGCAACACAAATCCTGTTAACTACCATCTGTTACTAGACTATTGTCAAATTGATGATTCACAAATGGTTTACTGAATTCCCAAGCGGTCGTACAAGCACAAGTGGCGCCGAACGTTCTGGACGCCCAAAAGAGGTCAGTACACCAGAAATGGTCACTAATATTGACGATATCGTGTTGCCCAATCGCAGAGTTAACGTGCGAGAGATTGTTGATGGCGTAGGCATATCAAACGAATGGATGTGAAACATTTTGCGAAATCATTCACCGCCAGAGAGAAGCTCATCACTGAAACAGAGGCCTGTATGAGGACCTTCCGAAAACGTACTATTCGGATGGTACCAAAAAATTGGAGGAATTTTGGACGAAGTGTATCGAGCTAAAAGGAGACTCTTTTGAGAAATAAAAAGCTTTCTGCCGTAAAAATTATTCCATATTTCATTTTTCACGGAATTATCAAACGGCCTTCGTATCAAAGCTCATATGCAAAATTTTAAGTCCCAATTTCAAGTTCAAATTTTTGTGAAATTTTAAGAGGTGGATTTTATTTAAACTTATGTATATTTCATATTTAACTGTAAAAAGCACTCATACCAAATTTCAAAGCGAAGTTTATTTTTATTATTTTTTACAAAAAAATTCGTATGGAAGGTCTATGGGCGAATTGGATACAAACTTTTATATATTTCATTTTTCACTATATAAAAAGCACTCATACTAAATTTCAAAGCTCGAGGTTTATTTTGACTAGTTTTTACAAAAATTTCGTAAGGATGGTGGGCGTGTCTGTGGGCGATTTGGATACAAACTTTTATTTAAATCATATTTCATTGTACAAAAAGCACTCCTACCAAATTTCAAAGCTCGAGGTTTATTTTTACTAGTTCTTACAAAAAAATTCGTAAGGAAGGTGGGCGTGTCTGTGGGCGAATTTGATACAAACTTTTATATATTTCACTGTACAAAAAGCACTCATCCCAAATATCAAAACTCGAGGTTTATTTTTACTAGTTTTATTTTTAATTATTTAGGTTTATTTCTAGGTTTATTTTTATTATTTATGGCCAAAACTTGTGTGAAGTCCTACCACTGTGCAACGTAGAAATTTTCAGCGATATCTAATTTGTTTAGTTAAATATTCTAGCCCAAATAAATTGAAACGAAATTACAGGAGTCATCAAGATTAAAACGAGCATAGCATTTATAGCAAACTTAGGTTTGGTTGGGTTGAGACGGCAGCCGCTGAACGTCCGTAAACCATACCGCACGTACCACATCTCACTTAGACCAACAACGTCCATTGTGATCAGTGTTGCCAGGTGCTTTTCACCATTTACCCCTAGAATGGATTTAAAATCCCCCTAAAATTCCCCTAAAATTTTTTTTCGAAAAATATACAAAAATTTCATACGGGGAAACTGAAAAGTAGTGCAACTGCAATGCAAGCCTATTGCCTTTATTCTTGTTGTCACCTCACCTATGTGAGAGTTCTCACACTCGTGTCACGTCACTAGAAATCTGGTATTTTTGTTGTCATGTGACGTGAGTTTGTGGAACAAGTGAAAATGAATTAAAAGATCGCATTGAACACGCCCTTCTATTTTTGCTTATTGCAAAATTTTATTTGTTTCAGCAAACTGAATAGTTAAATTCAGTAAATAGTTAAAATATGAGTTCCTTTGAGTTTTGGTTTTCAGACAGTGACAGCTCGGATGATGGAGAAAATTTAAAAATTAAAAAAAAGAAATTTAAGGGATGCCTCAAACCTGATGAAGTTACCTGATGGAGTGTGAGTTAAAAACGCAGTTTTGATTTCGTGATTTTATATTTATTTTCATTGCAGGTTCGTCAGCTATTTTAGATTGTCAAAGGACGCGTTTATGTATATATTGAATATACTGGAGAGCAAAATCAGTTCCTCGAAGAAAAATTTTGGAGTTCTTCTTATTATTAAATTGGCTGCTGTGCTGCGTTTCTTAGCTGAAGGCGACTATCAAAAAGGCGTGAGAAATGATGAAATTGTTTTTGGGATGTTATTTTGAAAATCATTAATATTTCTATCTAAAAAACCCTTAATTATATATTTTTATTTACCTCTTCTGTTCGCTCATCTTCTTCACTTAAAAAAACAATGCGAGTAAATTGTCACTTTAATTTGGCAAGAATGTGTTCAATGTGACAACAAGAATAGCACAAATAAATCACATGGAAATGTTCCCTGTGCCGTTCCTCCTTTCAGTGACAACAAGAATACGAATTTAAGCCACAATGACACGCGTCACCTCACACAGAAAAAAGTGACAACAAGAATAAAGGCATATGTATTTAAAGGGCTGAGCTGTTGGACGTCTATAACAAGGGCAGAAAGTTGCTTCATAGTTCTCAATTGTCCAATCTGAAATTGACTTTAAAATGAAGTCTTACTTTTGCAAAGAGGCTCCGTCTCCTACTTTTTGATATCGTTTTTGCCTATAGTTTTTCCATACTTTGTTTTCTAAAAGATCAAAAAACCAAGACATGCGCCTTATACACACACCGTTTGGTCTTTGAGCTGAAAGGAAAGGGATAGATTATTAGAAGAAGAATTGATTGGAACCATACGTGAATTATCGATTGTTTGGAAAAAACTTGAAAGATAATTTTAATTGCTTTCAGCCGAGGCTAGTGTTATACCTTAACCCCGGCCAGTGTTATACCTTAACCTTTTTTGTTTCAATAATTCTTAAATGTAGTAAAGAGCAAAGAAAGCGAAATGAACCATGCCTGAACCCGTATTCGAACCAGGGACCTCTGAGTCGATAGTCTAGAACACTCTTCACTAGACTACAAAGGCCGACTTGCTTTGTTTTTAGTTTTTACACGGAATCAATCAATTGCAACTAAAGCGCTAAGCAAGTTTGAGGTGAAGTGGGAAATGATTGGTAACTCATGTAAGTGCTGTAAATTCAGTTATTTTTATAAAGTGTTGCTGAAATACCCAAGAAGCCAGATATCTCTTTTTCTTAAATTTTTAGCATAATTTTAAGGAAAATTAAGAAAACTTTTTCCAAAAGTCAATTTTTCAAATTCCCCTAAAAAACTCCTAAAAAACATTAAATCTCCCTAAAAAATCCCCTAAAGATTCATTGCTCCTAAAATTCCTCAACACAGTTAAAAAACCCCTAAATCTAGAGGGAAATCCCCTAACCTGGCAACACTGATTGTGATACCGCTGCACACTTGGCCTTCAGTCCGAGTGGAACAACATTGAGCTTTTGGTAGAGCGTATAAGACGTTTGACGCTTGTACTTGACAGGTCGTCAAGTTCGGAAAATAACAACGACCCCAGATATTTATGCCTTCTTCTAGCGAGCGCAGGACAGAAACATAGAAGGTTGGTTTCTTCCTCCTCCTCGTCCCTGTAGCTTCTGCAGAAGTCATTTCCGATGACTTCCAGTATGGAGGCCCTGTGGTAACGGCCACTAGCGTGGCTACCTCTAGCCTTCCCAAAGAGGCCAGTTGTTCTTCACGTTGAGAGTTCAGCCCATCTTGTATTGGCTTTAGATGTGGTGTACTCCTTGAGCAGCAGTTTGACAGTTTCCATCGGGATGCTCGGTGAGTTCCGAACCATTGAAGTCACCGATGTACCTTTCCTAGCAAGCTCGTCTGATTTTTCATTAGCCCCGTATGCCCTTATGCCCAGGCACCCATATTAAGCTTATGTCCAAAAAGTTAGACATTTCGCATAATGCAGCACGGCATTCTTTGGCTACTTAGAGTTGATGGATACACTGAAATAAAATATAAGGAAATGGTGTTACCCTCACATACAGTGTATGTCTACTGCAGTATGTTTCGTGAATTGAGAGAGGGCCGAAGTAAGAGATAAAAAAAAATTACTATTATTAAATGTTTAATGAAAATCTATTTTTATTGATAATTTCAGTGAGATAAGTAAAGTTAATGATATAAACAACTATACAAATATGCGTTGTGCTGTAAAAAACTGCTCAAGTAGTCAAAACTTGAAGAATAATGTGGTTTCCTTCCATAAGTAAGTATATGGACACCAATTGGATTTTTTAAACGAAACAACGTTATTTATAATGAATTGTGTTTGAAAAAGTTATTCAAAGTAAAAATTTGTGCATTTCCAATTGGAAATAAGTGAAAAAAAGCAAATTGGAGTACGTTGTTTCCGCGCCAATTTTAAGGGATTGAAATGTCAAAGTATTTCAGGGGCGTATTCAATTTACATATTTCCACACATTTCAAGGGCGCTCGTGTTTTCTGTGAACAAATTTTGGTCATAAGTGCAGTTTATGGCCCACGCTTAAATAATTTTTTCTTATGTTTATTAAACGTACTTGGGCCTCCTTAGTCCAAAAATGCAATAATAAAATGTTAGTCTCACATGGCTTAGGAGATAAAGTTCGCGAAAGTTTCCAAATTCAGTGCATAATATGAAGTGTGTGGAATAAAGCCCAAAATAAAGAACGACCATAATTATTTTACAGATGCTAGTATTTTAACTGAATATACAGGTCATGTAGTTAAATATATAGCAGGGTTTGTTGTGTTTAAATTGCGATCAATTCTAAAATGCAATGAATGTAAAATAGATTTAGAGGGGGGAAGTAGTCAGCAATCGTTAATAAGTTTTAAATCAAAGGGGTATTTGAAAAATCCTTCAAAATCAGTTGAAGACGTTTGCATTATTGCTGAAAAGGAACTACGCGTACAAACAAAATTATTAGATAAAGACAAATCTATTTTGCATAAAATGTATTACAATAGAATTCTGTTGAACACACAACACTCTCTGCTTGGAAAAAGTATATTTGAGGGTCATATTAAGTCTTCCAGTCAGTTTAATATTGTTGTAAAATCTTTAATTGAAATATTTTTGGAAACTAAATATTTTTATATATCTAAGGGTTCGTCCATAAACTACGTTACCAATTTAGGGGGGAGGAGTTTTGAAATGCACTACGATAAGTAACGGTAGGGGGGGGGAGGTGTTTAGATATTGTAACGTTACCAAAAATTAAAAAATCGACGAAAAACCTCTAATTAATAACACAATCATTTCAAAAAATTTTAAGCTTACATGTTTATGTTTGATCGTCTTAATTGATGGTTAACTTTTGTTACAACGATTTCTTCCACCACCTTCCAAAGTGTGGGCCGAGCTCGTCCACCAGAGCTCAAAGAGTAGGTATTGGATGATTTAGCCAGGGGTGCCCAAACGGTTTCCTGTATTTCTTTTTATATTTGTTTTACTTGATTGATATTTTCTAGTTTCAGAAAAAAAATTTTTTTGGTATTTTTGATTTGGAATCACCGACGTGCCGATGACGTATGCACGTGACATTTGTACGGCAAGGGTACACGTGGACGGCCACAAGACCCCACCCCACATCTCACCGAACTGCTAGCAATGGCTAACTAGCACGTGCAGCCGTGGCCAACCTAGTGTCCGCGGGTCACTGGACCGGGGCGATGGTACCGCCTCTGTGAGTGAGCGGCCTTTTAATACTGGTCATCGAGAACCAGGGGCGCTGTAAAAAGGCGCCCTCAAACTAAATGCACAGGGCCGCCCTCTCGCAGAGATGGTAGCACCGCTCCACAACAACCAAAATTTTAAAATTTTGAAATTAAAATTTATTTTTGAATTTTAACGTCTTACGGTGTCCGGTAAATTTTCCGTTCCGTTACAAATTTGTAACCAATTTGTAACGGAGGCGAAAGTTTGGAGTCAACTTGGACGTTAAAATTCAAAAATGAATTTTAAATTTCAAAATTTTAAAATTTTGGTTGTTGTGGAGCGGTGCTACCATCTCTGCGAGAGGGCGGCCCTTTGCATTTAGTTTGAGGGCGCCTTTTTACAGCGCCCCTGGTTCTCGATGACCAGTATTTATAAGGCCGCTCACTCACAGAGGTGGTACCATCGCCCCGGTCCAGTGACCCGCGGACACTAGGTTGGCCACGGCTGCACGTGCTAGTTAGCCATTGCTAGCAGTTCGGTGAGATGTGGGGTGGGGTCTTGTGGCCGTCCACGTGTACCCTTGCCGTACAAATGTCACGTGCATAAATCATCGCACGTCGGTGATTCCAAATAAAGAATACAAAAAAAAATTTTCTGAAATGAGAATTAAAAATCAAGTAAAACAAATATAAAAAAATAAAGGTTCCCTCGACACAGGAACCTTTTCGTATTCCTTCACCATCTCAGCACACGTCTGAAAAATTTGGGTCTTTGCTTTTGCGACAGGCTTTGACGTTAAGGCCTGTATGTTCTTGATCAAAGGAGATACCGTATGACATGTACTATCTTTCTCAGAAAGACGAAATTGGTTAAAGGTCGTGTCCTACCTGCGGCTTGTATTTCGTTTTTAAAACTTCTATGAATTGCCATAAGTATAATACAAACTTATCGGAATAAAAAAACATAAAAATACAATAAAAATACGGAATAAGTTTACAATAAATCGGAATAAAAAATACTTTTTAAATAAATCAATTTTCAGAAAGCACTTACACAAAAACACTGAACTTGGTGCAGCTCGGGTGCAGCCTTTAAGGGTTCTCTGTCAAAGACCAGGTGAATTTCTTTGCGTTAGAAATGAGGATTCACCTGAATGGGTCGACATAGAATCCGATGAAAAATTATATTTTGAAGAATCCTCAACAAAGCTACCAGCTTCTTTTATCCCAGTGATTGAGAGCATCGAATCTTGGATCGCAGATGGAATAGCTTTTACAGATGATATTAATTATTGATTTTTTTTCCAATTGTTCCTTTAATGTATCTAGTCCTACTATTCACTAATACTAGTGAAAATTGTCAGAGCTACTCAAAATATATAATCATTCGAATGAATTAATTTCATATGTCACGCTACTTTATGGGGGGGGAGGGGTTTTGAAAAGTACTACGAAAAGTAACGCAGGGGGAGGGGGGTAAAAAAACCGGAAAATCAGTAACGTAGTTTATGGACGACCCCTAAAAGAAATAATGAGAAGCCAACTATTAGGCAAAAGTTGCATAAAACAATTTATTTTAAAGGTGTTTAGAAAAAAATTAATTTTATTTATCTTCACTTAATATATTGAAATCCATATTTTTATATATAATTTTTCTTTACTAATATTCTGTTTTGCTCTCGGGTGAAATAAGCCTACTAGGGAACCGAACACCCACAAAAAAATCGGTAGCGCACCAAATTGTGTATCACAAGGGTGGTGTTTAAATAGAATCTGTTATTGTTATTGGATAAGAACAAACAAGATAGCGAAAACTTTAAGCCTTAATCTGTAAATATGTTATTATCATCAAAAACAGTTTGGGCCTTTTTTTGTGATGCAACCGAATGCGGCCGTGTTTGAATGTTCATGTGTTTGTGCGAACCAACACCAATATGGAAAATGCCGCACTTTTCTGCTACTACACCACTTCCTTATATTTTACTTCTTTGGACGGATACCTGTTCCATAGATTTGATCGCTGCTTAGCTGTCCGAGAAAATGTATAGTTCTCGTTTAGAGATGACATTCTCTGAGAGCCATGTTGCAAATTCCATAATTGCCATCATTTTGGCTTGATAAACACTACAGTGACCCGGCAGCCTACGAACCAAGGATACCCCTAATTCTTTTGAGTAGACCCCATACCCGACCTTGTCATTTAATTTTGACCCATCTGTATAGAAGTGTAGACACTCTGGTTTCCACGGCGCACCTTTATTCCAGTATGTCCTTTATTGCAAACGTGGTAGTAAACATTTTGCTTAAATAAAATTTTAAACGTGTGGAGGGTTTAAGCCCCCATATTTCCCTTGGAGCCACGCCTGATAGTGTTGGTTAGCAGAGGTTGAAGCAGCAAGAAGGAATATGCTGTTTATTGACAGGCACGCAATTTGCATAAAGAACCAGCTGCCACAAGCAAGTCAACAAGTTATGTAGGTGATCTACAGCAGGCAGCACGTGCGGCTCGTACTGCACCGTCAGTCTAGCGCATAACAATTATTCATGTTCATTTGAGTTTCTTTCACTCATGATAGTCAAAAAATTGTTGATCATCCCTACTTGGAAAAAAGTTGTTCGAATGCATCTTTTTTAAGTTTTGAGATATCCTGCACTCTTATTTCCATACAAATCGATTTTCAATTGTGTAGCATGATTGTTAATCTGATAACCCGAACAGCGGCTCAACGAATATTCTGATCTGATGTCAAGTGAACAAGGCGGTCACCGACACAGGTGTAACCCGAAGGCGTTTGTGCAACTGTCACAAAACTCGCAGAAGTCCCAATAAATTGCAGCATTTGCAGTGAGTGGTGCAAAGCAACAACTTGACCTTTTTTCTCCTAAATTGTTATCTGTGTCCCTTTTCCTGTGTCTCTCCTTTTATTTTTATTTTTGCTGCGCCGGGGTGTGCATTGCAATAAAATGCAATGCTTGTTTCGAAGTATCTTCAATAAATTTGTTTATGTTTAGTGCGGTTTGTTGTGTGACATTTTTATCTAATTGCCAGTACCGAGGAGTTTTTGTCGCAGGCGTTACGCATTGTTACATGTCTCGTTTTGGGGCGTGCCGATTCAATCAAACGGTTTGTTGAGTATCTTGTAGATCTACGATCGTTCGTCCTTCATTGTACTTTGTATTTGCACATATTTCGACTAAAATATAAGGATTATCTTTTACTTTTCTCATTTTTTAAGCAGTTTACGTTACTTTTATTGAAAAATTATATGCGTTGTGAATAGTTTTTTTTTTCACACACTTACGCGAGTTCACATCAAACTAAATGCACGTACATATTCAAAAAAATGTACGAAAAAGTTCGGAAAATGTTGAAATTATGTGTGTTCGTAGGTTATCTAGATTAAAGTCAGTAGGTGTTGTTGTTCTGTCCGGAGCAGTCTTGTTAGATCTACTGTGTCATTCTCGACTGATGATATTGTGACCTTTGAAAAATAGCGCTCTGAAGGATTGTCCTTCTTCCTTGCTGTTTCTTTGTTTTTACGATCGAGAACAATATTGTTTTGCCAACATACGATAAACACACACAGAAACAGATAGACTGACACACAAAGAGACTGAGGCGAACCCAATGCTTATCACTGATGGGCGCACAAAGGTTCTACAATACTGCAGTTTTTGTAATGTTTGAGGCGCCTGTTGCTCCCGTTTTTTGACTTCGATTTCCATCTTTGAAATGTCATGTTGTGAAATTATTTATTATCGATCGAAACCACGCATACAATGCATATCTAACAAATATACAAACATAAATCTTTGCTACACTCGCAGTAATTTTTTACTAATTTTTGTTAATTGAATTCGTTGCGTTGCGTGTTGTGGCATCCAAATCCTTGGCCAGTCAAATTAAATGCGTCGTGTCCATGAAATTATACCTTTACAATATGTTCTACGATCTGTGGATCTGAAGTAGAATCGGAAGTAGAGATCATATAAATGTCCGACAAATTATTATTGCTATTTTGATAGGTTTCACGAAAATGCTTGGGATTGATACAAACACGAAGTAAGAATATCATCTACCTAGGTCCTAGGCGGCGGAATGGATTAATTCACAGCACATAACATAAAATCATGCAATCAGCTGAGAAAAATCAAAAGATCTTCAACCATCGCCACGACCACAGCCACTTGTACTTAAGCACATCGTAGCAGGAAAGCGTCAAGGATTCGCTCTACTCTCTTGCAAGACAATGACGAGCAAATGAAAATAACAGGTGGCACGGAAACCGCACAAAAACTAAAAAAGGATCGCAGTAAGGCAAAAAAAAATTATATGATACATAATTTTTAATATGATTTTTAATTTTGAAACATTGATTGTGAAGATGGTAGAAATGAAGAAAATAAATGGAATAAAAAATTCAACTTCCTTTCTTCGATGCACAGCAAGAAAGTGTGAGAACGTTTTTCTATTCGCGCGGTAAGCAGCATCATTACTCATTTCGGTCCTTGGTAATCGTGAACAGTCAGCATAACAGCGCAACGGAAGGAAGCAAGGATGCTCAAGAATGTGAGACCCGATAACTACTGCCAAATGAAAGACAGACAGCATGATTAAATGAGAATGAGAATAGTATAAAAGAAACAACGACCAAAAGGGTTCGTTGGCCAACCCGCACACAGCTAAGTGCAATTTAAAAAGCAACAACAAATATCGAACACGTGGTCAAGATTCACTTTTTTTTTACTTTTTTTTAGGAAATAAAAAAGTAACTAATTTGTGCCGAATGCCTTGAGACTGGACTGCATTCGAAAATAAGCGTTTTATTGTGGAGTTTGTTGTAAGAAAACCTTTTCCACAATCACAGCAACTCATAAAAAAAAAAACCAAAATTTAAGCAACTGCAGCAAACAACTGAAGATCACTTGAGTCTGGGTGCAGTTGCGCGCGCATTGTGCGAACCCTAACAATTAGGTATAGAAGATTTCTTTCACGGAGCACACAAAAAAAAGGAATATCGCAAGTACTCGTAGTTCCAAGGACTGGGTTTTTTCTCTTTTTATTTCTTATATTCGCAACAATAGAGTTTGTTTTTTCAAAATAAACTTGAAAGGAAAGTGTTTCATTTGCCACTTAAGAATGTGCCAAGCAATTAACAACCTAAACAAAAGAACTAATACGGATTCCTCGTGAAGGGAAATAAAACCGCGTTCTTGTTTGATTCTTATAACAGCAGCTTAACTCGTACTTTGCAATTAAGTATTAAGCGGAATACTCAAATGTTTTCTATCAAGCAATCCAATGAATATCAATTTTGGGAAAATTCAAAGAAATTCTTGTGGAAATAATTTTTAACCCCTCATAGGGCAAGAACTTATTTTTCGGAAAATATAATTTGAAGTGATTACCATAAGATAATGATTTTAATATGTAAAACCTAATTGAAAACTTTTATTTGTTCAATTTTTATTTGATTTTATTTGAAAAAGCTTAACAAAATTTCTGAGCACTGGCTAAAAATTCGCCTTTTTTTCGTAAAATTTGAACATTTTTAGCTAATTTAATCAATTCTCAATTTTTGGAAAACGTTACGCAGCATTGATCTTATCACAATAGGTCTGTTTCTGTACTCGATTCAAGTAACTTGAAATTGTTTGAAAGCATTATTTTAATAATTTTTGAAGCACTTTCTATTCTATTACAATTACTTGTAGTTAGTACGGAGACATACCCGAGAAACAATTTCATATTTTGGGTCAATAAAGTATCTGATATATGTCCGGTGCCCGTGTCGGTAAATGTCCGACCTCTGCACCGAAAGAAATGCTATTTCTGGAACACCTTTGGCAGGCACAATGTACGAACGAAGACCGATTCGGGCACTCGTCTGTTTATTGTGTCCGAATATAGTCGCTCGTTTTTGAACACTTTATTGATTAATACAGACTTTTTTTTATTTATTTATTTATTCATTCATCTACTGGGACGTTGCCCTTACAGATATAGTTCTTAGTCTAACTTAATCTAACATATTCCATAAAAATTAACAAATCGAGTAATAAATTCTTAAATATTTCTATATTTATACTGAAATCTAAATGACTAGCAACAGAATTACACAGGTATTAGCATTTAGAGATAACCTCATTCTGGCTAAAATTAGATTTATGGGGAAAAATGTAAAACAAAGGTCTTTCCCTGAGTCCTCTTATAGGTGCATACAAAGGTATGAGTCCCAACAGATCAGGACTTTGGATTTTACCATCTATAATGTCTTTAATAAATAAAATACAACAACTTGTTCTTCTTAGCTCTAACGATTGGAGACCAAGAAGTTTGCAGCGAACATCATATGTAGGCATTTCTTGATATGTGTACATATTACGCAAAGCGAATCTAGAGAACCTTTTTTGAACTCGCTCGACTCTGTGAACATCTACAGCATAAGAAGGGCTCCAAATAATGCAAGAATATTCCAAAATTGATCTGACCAAGCTCGAAAAAATAGATTTTACCGTATAAGGGTCTGAGAACTCTTTACAATTTCTTTTGATAAAACCTAGCTGTGAGTTAGCCTTGGAAATTACATAATCTCTATGAGTTTTGAATGAGACTTTGGGATCAAAGTAAATGCCCAGATCCTTCACAACGGATGATCTTTGGAAAAAACTGACGGTATTATATGAATAATCGTACAAAATTACGTCATTTTTGCGACAAAAAGTTAAAATATGACACTTGGAGAAATTCAGCTTTAAGCCATTGACCTCACACCATATAAGGAGGAAGTTAATATCTGTTTGAAATTTATAGCAATCCAAAGTATTTTCTATGACTAAAACAATTTCAAGTCATCAGCATATAGCAAACTTTTACAGAATTTAAAACTCTTAGGAATGTCGTTTATATATATTATGAATAAGAGTGGTCCTAAGTGGCTTCCCTGTGGAACACCAGAGATAGCTTGAACCATGCTGGAGAAACAGGTATCAATCTTGACGAATAGTTTTCTGTTTGTAAGGTAAGAACTCATCCATTTTAAAAAGTTGGAGTGAATTCCTAGCTTACTCAGTTTAGAAATCAGAAACTTGTGACTCAAACTGTCAAAAGCTTTAACAAAATCAGTGTAAAGAACGTCCACTTGGAAGCCCTTTGCAATGGCGTGCATGCAAAAGTTTGAAAAAATAGCAAGGTTAGTGCAAGTGGATCTACCAGCAAAAAAACCATGTTGCTCCGGTGTGATAAAGTTTTTTACTTCCGAGAAAAGTTTATTGGCAATTAGCTTGTCTAACAGTTTTGGAATGGCTGAAAGCTTAACTATAGGCCTGTAGTTTTCAATAAGAAACTTTTGGCCAGATTTAAAAATTGGGGATATAAAGGCTAATTTCCACTCAACTAAAAAGATTCCGCTGGAAAGAGACTTATTGAAAATTAATGTTAAAGCAGCGCAAAGAGAGCTTGCGCACGATTTCAGAATTAAAGGTGGCAATAAATCGTATCCACAGCCCTTAGTGCTATCTAAGCAATTAAGAGCTTTAAAAACTTCATTTTCAGTAATCTCCATATTACCAATATTTAAAATATCGGTAATATGAGAGCAATTATTAGAGCCAGAAATCTCGTTGCTGTTATCGAAAACTGATCCAAAAAATTTTGCAAATAATTCACAAATTTCTTGGTTATTATTTGCGATAGCACCTTTGAATTCCATAGATTTAGGAAATCCAGAGCTTTTTCGTTTTTCGTTTAAAAAGATCCAAAAGGACTTAGGGTTGTATTTTATATTTTTTTCCATTAAACTGATATTTTTTTTATATAGAAAGTTGGCTAAAAAGTCGAACTCACGCCTACGTTGCATAAATGTAAGTCTATCAACATCAGCATTAGTATTTTTAAATCTTTTGTGAGCCTTGTTTCTCAAGTTCTTGAGTTGAGACAATCTGTGATTGTACCAAGGTAATTTATATGTTTTTTTATAAGATTTCAATGGAACATACAAATCAAAAGCTTCTTGCAGAATATTCTTAAATACTTTATACATATTTCTTAAGTTTAATGAACCGATTACAGTGCTCCAGTCAATGGAGTTAAAATAATTATTTAGTGAGTTAATATTTACTTTATGAAAATTATACGCAGTACTGACATTTTCTACTGAGTTGTTCGTAAATTCATAAGTATAAAAAGTTAGCATAACTGCTTTGTGATGAACAGATTCGGAAGTTAAAGGAATGTCACATTTAAAAAATTCGTATTTGGTATCATTATTAATAAAAAGCAAGTCTAAGATTCGATTAATATCATTCTTTAGGAAATTAATTTGGAAGAGACCAAGTGCATAAATTGAATCGCAGAGACTCAGCTCAATCTCGGTTTTTAAATTAAAAGGAATTAAAATTTGATTGTTATCGCACGATTTCCATTCGATATTTCCCAAATTGAAATTCCCTAAAATACATGGCGTTTGATAAGGAAGAAGCGAATTTACAATAAAATTAATATTAAATAAGTGATCGTTATACAAGTTAATATCACTAGTTGGCGGTTTATAGCTTAAAATAAAAACAATTTCTGTTATATTCTGCAGGCAATCCGCGTTGAGCGATACAGCAACACAGATTTGTTCGATGTTTTCAAAGTTTTTCGGCAGAAGAATTTCTCTGCTTTTAAGTGCTGAGGCAACTGCAATTAGAACGCCACCGCCCCGGTAACACCAGAACGTAACACTCGATCTCTGCGGTGAACATCATAATAAGAGTCAAATAGTTCCGTTGACAAAAAATGAGATGTCAACCACGTCTCAGTGAGAGCGATGACGTCAAAATCGTGTGAAGATGCTGAAGAAAACAATTTATTGGTCTTTGTGCGCAAACCACTTACGTTGTGATAATAGAGACTCAGTCTACGTAGTTGAGGTCGAGCTAAAGAGTTCGATGTTGTAGTGGAACCAATGTAAGAAGCAGTGGTGGTGTCAACAGCAGGCTTCACTTCGTCGTCGATATAACTGCAGGCAGTTGTCATCATATTTGCAGAATCAATAATTATGGAGTCCTCGCTTGAGTCGGTGGAGGAATGGTCCCAAGCCCCTTGTCGAAGTTTTTTGGCTTCGTTATAAAATTTGTAATTTTGACAGAAAGTGGCCAAACAGAGTTATTCAATGCCTTGTGAAAGAGCTGCGCCGGCACACCTAATTTAAAGTTTACAAATTTAAGACAATCTAAGTCGGCATCTTTCTTCGTTAGTCCAGTGCATGTAAAAACTGCGGGTGCAACATTCAATGCTTTGGCAAGATAACTGCAAACCGCCACTGGTTTCGTTTGCACATGAAATCTTGATAAGTGTATGTACTTAAAGTCGTGCCCTACTTGGAGAGCTTCACAAACGGGAGCAGTACCGACGCGTTTGTTGTTGCTAAGTTTATGATTTTGTTTTTCTTTCTTTCTCAAATTCTCAGCAACATCATCAGAAGTGCCATCAACATTAGAAGTTGGATGAGCGAGAGAGCGCTTTTTGCATTTGTTATTACGCACTTTCGCAAGACTTGCATTTTCGCAAACTACAACTTGCGCGGCAGAAACAGGTTTCTCGACGTGCGTGGGCGAGACAACAACATCAGCAAATGAGCGCCGCTTTTCAATCTCGTTCACAACAACAATAGATTTATTCGAAATATCATCACTACAGCAGGCAAAGAAGAAATAGACGCAATACTAGTAGAAAAAATTAGCTTATTGGCATTCAAGGTGGCTGAACCCGCTGGTGTAGGCTGCAGATTTACAACAGCAGCGCTCGGTTTCGCCGCTGGAGTTGGAATACTCTCATTTTCTGTACTTATTAAATCTGCTACATAAGAGGCATCCACGGTGGGGGGGACACCAGACACAATAGAAGACTTGTTTTAGTTACAGAAATTCGATAGAATTATTGATTTAAGCTCATGCATGTCACTCACCAAATTAGAGATAACGTTGCTTAAGTTATCAAAAACCAAGGAGCCAGCATCACACTTTGAGCAAAAAGAACAACTCGACCCATTTTTGTGGTCATTTTTAGGCAGTGACTGATTGACCAGATCATCCATTTCGACATCACATTCCGTGCTGCCAATTTTCTGGTAGACTTGCCGGTACTATTTCGGCATTATTACTATTTTGTTGGGTATGTTTCGGGTACATTATAGTTAAGACTCCAGTTTCAGCTACTTTATTGACACAATATATACATTTTTTTCTCGGGTGCTCTTCGCTGAAGCTCGTTTGCATTCGGCTTAATATCAATGTGCGTTTAATTTTTTTCATAAACTTCGCAGTTTTTCGTTAGTATTTGTTGCTTTTAAAAATAAAATTGAGTCCGATACTCTGGACTTTTGTACAGGCACAAATTGTTTCTCGGGATACCTAATATGTAGTTTGTATTTATTCTTTTTTATTTTCGGTTTTTTTGCACAACTTCAACGATCACATTTTTTTAAGAATACGACTTTATATAATTAAGTAAAAAAAAAATTTCAGCTTTTTTTCGTTTTCTTTTTTAGAAAAATCATATTCTTCAATTTGTAATTGTTATGCAAAAAATATTTATTTGGTGTAAATGGACCATGAAGTGTTTAATTTATTTTTTATTTATTTATTTATTTATTTATTCGTTAAGCTTAATACAAGCTGATTAACTAAGAACTAATCTTATTCTAACACGGTCTTAACTTATTCTAACTGGGTCTATTTTTTTTTATTTTTTTTCTCTCCTTTCCTTGTTTTAGTGTTCGAAAGATATCCAATTCGTGGTGGGCGTAGTCCGCCCACCAGAAAAACGTAATTATAAGAACACGTCAAAAAGAAATACGGGGAGAAAAGTAATAAAGGGAACTTACAATAATTAACAGGGAATATGTATCATATCTTAATTGTAAGAAAAAGATTATAGAGGGGAAAAAAATGGCGTTGGAGTTAAGAAGAAGTGGCGTTGGAGTTTAGAAGGGCATTTCGGAGTCGAGATCTGCTCAGATGAAAATCGAATTCGCTGATCAAATTGTTAGTTACACGAAGCATCTTGGTTACAGGTTCACTGCAACCATAGTCGGTACGATGAAAGTTGAGGTGGAAGAGAGGAATAGACCTAAGGTTACGTGGGTTGGTATTAAAGGATATTAAATGGAGTAGTGCAGGGCAGTTAATGGTACCGCATACAAGTTGATTAATGAAGAGTACATCTGCAACTTCTCTTCGGTTTGCAAGAAATTGCATGTTAATCAACTTCAGGCGGTCTGCATAAGGAGGTAAGTTGAAACTTTCAGAACCGGGAAGACCGCGTAATGCGAACCTAATGAATCTTCGTTGAACGACTTCGATTCGCACAGAATGGATGTTGTAGATAGGAGACCAAACCTGGCTGGCATATTCGAGGATGGGTCTGACAAAGGTAAGGTAAAGAGATTTAGTAACGTAAGGGTTGGAGAATTCTCTGGACCAGTGTTTCACGAAACCCAGTGCAGAATTGGCTCTACTAATGATATTGTCAATATGAGACCTAAAATTAAGTTTCTTATCACATATTACACCTAATTCCCGTAAAAACCTTACAGGAGGAACTGGCTTGCCGAGTAAGTAATAAGTTCTTGGTGGAAGCTGGAGACGCTTGCGTGAATATGTAATAGCTTGACATTTACTAACGTTGAGCTCTAGAAGATTTTTTTGACACCAAGTGGAAAAACTAACTAGATCTTCTTGAAGATAGTGAGAATCGTCGTTAGTTTGTATGCGCCGATAGATTTGCATATCATCAGCATACACAGAGAGATTGGATTCTTTGATGATGCCATCTACATCAGAGATTGTTAAGACAAACAACAAAGGACCAAGGTGACTACCTTGTGGGACACCAGAGGTAGCTGAAAAAGAATCTGAATTGGAAAATCTAAAGATGACATTATAACGGCGTTCTTCGAGATATGATTTAATCCAAGATATAAAGAGTGATAGAAAACCGAAGGCTTTCAGCTTAAGAAGAATGATAGTGTGTGAGATTTTGTCGAACGCTTTACTAAAGTCGGTAGACACTACATCAACTTCGTACCCGCTTTCCAACGAGCATAGAGCGTTTGAAACAAATTCTGCAAGGTTAGTGGTAGTCGATCTTCCCTTGAGGAAGCCGTGTTGGCTGGGAGGAAAAATAGATTTGCAATGGAAAAAGAGAATGTCATAAATAATGCTTTCAAACATTTTTGGAGTACATGAAAGTTTTGCAATAGGTCTGTAACTGGAAATATCATTTCTTGGTCCTTTCGTATGCAGAGGTATTATGTATGAGCTCTTCCACAACTTAGAAAAAACGGAATTATAAATAGAAAGTTGAAAAAGAGCCAATAGGGGATGACCTAACACGTCCGCGAATTTTTATATAACTAAAGCAGGCAAGCCATCGGGTCCTGGAGAATAATCGTCCTTCAGATTATTTATCTTTTCTTACACATCAGCTAGTGTAATATCAACAGAAGTTAGCGACGTTTGAGGACAGTCCCTTAACAAAGAAAAATACTCGTAGTCTAGTTCGTCGCTATGATTAGTGTATGACTGACTGAAAAAATTTGCAAATAGGCTTGCAATTATTTCCGGGTTGTCTGAGGAGATGTGCGAAAAAGTAAGGGTAGATGGGTAGTTGTCAGATTTTCTTTTAATATTTATAAACTTGTAAAAGCTTTTAGGATCCGACAGCAATTTAGTTTGAATATGAGCAAGATAAGACTCGTATAGGCGTGAAGATAATTTGTGAGATCAAGAGAAGAACGAGAAGTTAAATATGCGCGCCATAGTTTTTTCCTTTTGTTGCGGAGTACACGTAGTTCCTTATTGTACCA
The DNA here is from genome assembly GCA_963920525.1 of Dichetophora obliterata. Taxonomy (NCBI): domain Eukaryota; kingdom Metazoa; phylum Arthropoda; class Insecta; order Diptera; family Sciomyzidae; genus Dichetophora; species Dichetophora obliterata. The sequence continues at coordinate 265,554,102 of OY986435.1, read as the reverse complement.
GGGAGGACATGACGAAAAGTTTTTCTGCCTGGTGAATGGGACGGAATGTGTGAAGCAGTCGAAAATTATGTCATAGAAGTGAGCAACTGCAGTATCTACGCTTTCATGAGCATTATCGAAGAGATGTTGGAAATCGACTCTACTGAATAAAATTTCTAATTTTACAAAATCAGTTTTTCGAAAGTTAAAGCTGTACGAGTGCTCGAAATGTGTATTTTTGATATCAATGTTATATGATAAGGTAAGGGATAATGGTGGATGGTACTGATCGAGTGTTGAAAGAAGATGGTTACTTGCGGAGACTACGCAGTTATCTAAATCCGAAGAAAAAATTAGGTCTAGTTGTCTACCTAAATTGTTTGTAACTCCGCGCAACTGGTAAAGGCCACAGTCTGAAATACAACTAGTAAAAATAATTTCTTTTTCAGAGGTAGGATTTGAAGAAAGATAGTAGGATTCATCATCAGAGAGGACCCATTGAAGGTTTGGAAGATTAAAATCTCCCAGAAAAATAACGGTGTCAAATGGATCCATAAGGTCCAAAAGTGAATCTATTGCGTGTACTGCAAGCTGATAACCATTCACTGGTTGAGACGGGTGAATATAACAGCAATTTTTATAATGAGTTTTTTATAATGGTTGGATCGAAGCGATTGTGAATAGCAAGAAGGACACCACGACCTGAGGAGAGATCATCTTTGTCGAGACCATCGTCTCTGAAAACCACGAAATCGGACACGAAAACCTCACTATCCTTAACTAGGAACTTATTCGGTTTGTCACAATTCTGTTACACTGCCAGATAAGGGGTTAACACTTGAATTTTTATTTAAGTTTAATGAATAAAGTTCCTGGTACATGGTAGGTACATGGCAAACGATGATGACAAGAAAACATATGTGTTCTTTTTCCAAAAGTGTGGTTGCTTTTTTTCGAGAGTGTGGATTTTTGTGTGAATCCAAACAAAAAAATAAAGATGGCATCGACCATTTTCAAAAGAGGTGGCATTTTTATTTAAATTTGCTTAAAGTACTTAATTCTATTTCAGAATTGATACTAAACAACTTTTTGGAGTTTAAGCCTTTACAACTAAGTTCATATGCGTAGTATGAAAATTATATAGGGAGTGAAATCTAGTTTTAACAAACTACTCAAACATCATGTTTTCTGTTCAACAACATGTGTTCAAACCAATGAGAAAATAAAAACAAAATGCACACAACAGCTATAACATCAACCCAGTGGTAAATGTACACATGACGTAGCCAATTTTTTCTTAGGGGCTAACGCCACTGTAAGGTTATTAAAATTAATAATACTAAAGCTTTTTTCTATATTGAAAAATTTCCCGTTATTATGGCATTAAAATTATTGCGATATCTCAAAAACTTTTGATTTTCTCAGTACAACGCATTTTTTTAAAGCAAGATCATCGCCTCAGAATGAGAAAAAACTATTGAAATTTCAGGTTATGATTTCGCAAACAAATATTTCAGCCATTTTTCAATCGATTTTCATCAATTCTTCTTTGCCTAAAAGTTCAATTAAATGACTCTGAAGATATAAGAAAATATTTACCGTTACCTTACCAAATCAATGTTTTAAATTGTTTTCAAAAAAACCTCTAAAGTAAATATGGGTCAAAAAGTAGGCCGAAAGTTGTTTTTGTTTTACATTTTTTTTTAATTTTATTTTTCTACACTCTTTTATGTGACATAAAATTTATCTGCAAAAACAGATTCATTTTGCCTCATAATTCAATAAACAGTTTCTATCACCGAAATTCATGAGCTATGATTTTTTGATGAAAATTAATTTTTCAGAATGTTTTTTTTTATATTTTTTTACAAAATTCTACAGCTTAAAAAATTTTTTTGTGAAAAAAATTTTCAAATATTTCAAACCACTCCAAAGTTATATACACAAATCTATGTTTTAAGCCATTTCCTTATCTATATCTAATAGGGTGTCCCAATAGTTTGATGTCCGCGGCTTTTCCACTTCCATTTGACCTAAAAAACACCCTCTGTGAAGCGCATCTCAATTGGTAAAGGCTAAGAGGTTGCGAATTCATTTTCTAATTTTCCCATTCGATTTGTATGGGGAAAAATCAGTTATGCTGGTAAATTTAATTTAGAGCCATTATCTTTTAAACAAAATAATTAAAAAAATACGTGTTCCCTCAAGTTTTGACTGTTATGACATACCCAAATTTAATTTTCATCGGATTACACGAGTTCACTGTCCGAAAATGACCAGGACTTCTTTGTGAAATTCCTATACCTTATGCTTCCTAAAGCTTAAAAAAAAATTAAAAAAATTATCTATGGGTAGGTTTCTGAGAAAAACCTACCCATAAAAAAAAATAAAAAAAATTATCTATGGGTAGGTTTCTGAGAAAAAGAGGTGACCTGTGATTATTCGTAATAAATTCTGTTGGAATTAACGGATTTGACCAAAATTACAATTTTATAAGAGACAATTAAATTCGTCATAGCTTTTTAATACATATTGATCTCATCTGAAGAAGAGTTTATGGAGTTATGAATTATTATTTACAAAATTTTTTTTTCGTGAAAATTTCTTGTTGGAAACTTATGTAATCACCTGAAAAGTAAAGAATTTGGCAACTGACAACAACATTTTTATTTTCTTTGTACTGCATAAGCTTTTGCAAAACTTTTAAGCTTAAAATAAACAAAATCTATGGACTAGTAAAAAGTTACAGACATTAAAGTGAGATCGCCCATTTTTAATTTTTTTTTCAAATTCTTCATTTTATCTGCTTCTAATGAAAATTTTTGCAACCCATTTATAAAAAATTTGTTTTAAACCTCTAAACATTGAAAACTGCATTATCATCTTTATTTTTAAAAATGGCTTAGAGTTTTACTATATTCCTTGTTGTCATCCTTCTGAAATTCTCTTATAAGAAACCAGTTGTAGTCTCCCATCATTGCTTCATCCCGATGAAGTTTTGGTTTCCTTGGTATTTTTTTCAATATTTTTTATTTGTTGCATAAAATTTAATTAGGCAAAAAATTGTTAAAACGAGTATTTACCTAACTTTTGATAGTTTTTGAGTAAATCGTCGACGATTTCCACATAGTTTTAAATTTTCTTGCTGCCGAAAAAGCCATTGATTATAAGTTTAAAGGAATTAAAAGCTGCCTCTTCATCTACAGTAAGTTTGAATTTAAACCGTTCATCTTTCAATATTTTTTTTATCTGAGGTCCGTCAAAAATACCTTTTTCTCATTTGGACTTCTTTTCACCAAACCTTGGACATGTAAGTGATGATCATGGTGAAAGATTTCATCAACAAATAAAAAATATTGAAAAAAGATGCCAAAGATATTGGGATGAAGCAATGATGGGAGACTACAACTGGCTTCATATAAGAGAATTTCAGAGGGATGACAACAAGGAAAATAGTAAAACTCTAAGCCATTTTTAAAAACTAGTATCGCCTGTGGTCGAAATTCGACCAACTTTCTGAAATTTCAATCGTTTTTCTCATTCTGAGGCATTGACCTTGCCTTAAGAAAATGTGTTGTACTAAAAAAATCTTAAGTTTCGAGAGAAAGCAACAGTTTTCGAGATATCGTCATAACTTATATATCAAAAATTTTCAGAATTTACTACATATTTGTAATACAAAAAGATGTACTATAAAAAATGCTTATTGTAGGGTATCCGTAAGAGATAGTGAAAAATGTTTTTCCTACATTGTAAATAAAAAAAAATTACAACAACAAAAACGTTTGGCCTTTTTTGAGCAAAAACTTTATATTTTAGAGGTATTTTTAAAACCATATAGAACATTGAATTGGTGAGATAACGGTAAATCCTTTCTTATTTCTCCAGAGTCAATTAATTGATCTTTCAGCCAAAGAAAATTTGATGAAAATCGATTGAAAAATGGCCAATATATTTGCTTGCAAAATCAAAACTTGAAATTTTAATCGTTTTTTTCTCATTCTGAGGCGATGAACCTGCTTCAAGGAAATACGTTGTACTGAGTAAATCTACATTTTTTTTAAGACATCGCAATAGTTTTGATTTCATTATAACGAGTTTTTTTTTAACATACTATCCGAGAAAAATATTACCAAAAAAGCTTTCGTATACCGTTATATTTCTGAACCAACGACGTTTCATACAAAAATACGTTGTACTGAAAACATCTCTAGTTTTCGAGCTATCACAATAATTTTCATGTCAAAATAACGGAAATTTTTGCATAATTTGCTATTTGTAAGAAATTTCACCATCACAATATATATTCACATTTTTAACATAAAAAAATGCTTATTGTAGGGTATCCGTAAGAGATGGCGTAATATCTCGGAAGTATTTTTTAACACCTTATCAATGTCTAAAATTTCTTCTTTCATTATATTCTTCCATCTGTTACAGTTTAGCTTTTATTTAATAAATGCTCTTTTTACGCTCATATTGCAGGTCGAAGGTCAGCAATCTAAAATGTATTCATACTGTGCAGCCAGATCTTTAATTTGATACCTCATTCACTATTCTTAGCCCTGAGATACCTTATTAAAAATATTACAAACTTTCGATGTCAATATTTCGGGTCAGAGGTCATAAGTTTAAAATCTAAAGTGATTCTGCACATATAGGGCCCAATACCTTTTGAATGATATAAGTTTCATTGCCCTTATTCTAAAATTAATATCGAAAAAGTGTACGACAACATTGGATGTTTGCCTATTAATATATAAGATTAAAAAAGACATGGCAATTTTTCTCTGTGCATTTGCGTTTATAAATATTTGTTTTTTTTTCATGTAAGTTCTAAAATATAATTAAAATAAATAAAATTGAATCGATAGATATTGGTTAATTATCTTGTAATGCATCCTCTCCAAATTCGACAAATCAGCGGGCACTCATAGCCTATGTATTGCATACAAAATGCCAAACTTTTATATAAAACAAAAACAAATTAAGTAAACGCGGGATCGAAATTATCCCCCAATTGAAAGATTTTTTTCTTTTTTGTTGAAGAGGAAGTTCGAAATTACATTTAATTAGGTGAAGATAATCGCGTATCTACAATTCACCAATTTCAGCATACTATAGGAACAGAAAACCAAACGTCGGTGAACAGAGGACCAAATAATCTACAAATTGACCGACTATAAGTGAAACGCCTGTAAATTCGCACGATTATGGCAACAAAGAACTAAGAAAAAAAAAGAAAAAACGGATATAACAAAGAAAACAACCCGGCCAAGCGGACGATGAGCAATTTTCGCATCACTTTGATTGCTGCTTCTTAAGCGATGGATGGATGGATGACACGCGTGGTGTGGTTAGTGCACAATCCCATCTACACGCGCATCCCGCATGCGAATTCAAAAATAATGACAATTGAGCAAAGAAGAAAAATAAGAACAACCGGTTTATGTGTCCAATAGTTTGAACACAGCAAAATATATTGAAACAGCAAAAATTTAAGTATGTAAATATTTTCGGCAAACGGCTATCTAAAAAGTCACGCTCACAAAATACGCTGAACTCTAATTTTAAATTCATCGTTAATCATGGCTTGTCTCTGTATGTCATATTTTCGGCCTCATAGGAATTAATTGCAAAAAGTATACCCGGTCTGCATTGCTATGAATAAAACGAATAAAAATGTAATATTTTTAGTGTAATGCAAGTGGATATGGGCATTTCCATCAAAAGGTCCACGGCGCACAGTATGTCCCATAAACTGACAGGGTGGAAAAAAATCGAAAATTCAAATCGTTGACCTGTCTGTTCATTATAGCTTATTCTCAACTACAATAATGAGACCAAAAAGTACCGTTTTAATTTTGATTGTAACTTGATTAATCTCTCTGCAGTGAGTCAGTTTTGAATATGTTCGCAATTTGTCCACATTGAAGAGCAAAAAGTTAAGAAAAGTGTGGTTTCTTTATATAAGAATAATATAAAAACAAAAGTTCTTATTAGAAAAAAATAAAATGCACGAACAACCATCAACTTAATAATATGTATGGACTTGCAAAAAAAAAAAATGTGGGATTAAGTTTTAAAGTGCATAAACAAAATTTTAAATTAAAAATGCACTTTGGAAACAATAAGGGATATAGTTCGCTTTAGAATTATGAATTTTCATTGAACTGGCAAAACTTTATTTGCATTCATTTCATTTTGAACAGGATGAGGTTCAAAAAATCTTATTTTAACAAGAATATAGCTTTTTAATATTATGAATGATAGTGTTTTTCTAAATTTAGAAGAAAGAAACAAATTTTTGAGAGACGCTCAAACTGCCCCAAAGAAAAAGAGCTGGTGACTAAAATTGTCCACTTTATCTTGCAGTTTAAAAATAAATGGGATGCTGGTAGAAGGCGGCCGTAGCCTAGTGGGTAGAGTTCGTGGTCCCTAAGCTAACGTACTGCGGTTGCCCGGGTTCAATTCCAGTTCAGACAGAAAGTTTTTTTAATTGAATTAATTTTTCTATTCGGTCCTCACCTCTCTGCAGACAATGGCAAACCTAAGAGAGTTAAAATTGCCATGTAAAGCTTCTTGAGAACATAAGCCGTTCGGAGTCGGCATAAAACACGTAGGTCCAGTTCTCGGTCATTTGTGATCAAACATTTAATAACACGCAAAGCACAATTGATCAATAGAAGCTAGGTCAAAGTCCTTCCAAGGACTGAAATGGCCAGTTTATTTTTTTGAAGTGAAAACTTCTTTAGGCGTGTTGAACGATTTTGGTAGAGGGTAAATCTTTGGTTTGCGTCATTGTCTTTTTCCGAGTAACTCTCGTCATCAATACAGACAGCAAAGATAACAAGATAGGAAACTTAGAAAACATAAGCAAGCAACCATCAATAAGTTCCTCTGCTGACGCATCGATCTTTCCCCTCCCTTTGCTCCGCTGCGAAACATTAGCTGCATTCCCGTGGCACTAGAACAGATCATGGTAGAACTAGTAAAGGTATATGCATTTCAGACTGCTCTCTTTTTCTCATAGCCAGAATTGTCAAACTCAAGCATTTTGCTATTCTTGCCTATTTTCGCTTTCTTATTTTGTATGAGCTGTCAACTTCGTTTTGACAGTTGCGGCAGTCTCCCTCTCCGAAATGCATATACCTTCTCTAATTCTGCCTTGGAACAGATCAAATGTCAGTAAAACAACGTTAGTTATCATAATTATAATTTTATATCAATATGACATCACAGTCTTGAAACAGCTGTTTTAAGAACAATAACAAAAGAAAACAACAATACCAAAACGCCCATTGAGCGGTGAAACTTCAAAATAGGAAAATGAATAGTTATTTAGATTTGCCAACTATGTTCGTTTTGATAAGAAATGCTTGAAATTTGGCAGCATTTTAAGATCAAAAATAGAGCTAGAAATCGATCTGGTTTTAATTTTTGTTTTTGTTTTGTGAATTAAATAGAGCCGCGCTCTAGATCAACGACCACGGAAATGCAGCTATTGAATGTTGCTGTTTTTTCAATGTAAATGTAGATGTAGAGCTAGCTGAAGGCTTAAATAAAATATACTAAAAATTTTGATATTTGCTTTTTGTTTGACTGGCCGTAAAGTCTCTTTTAATGCCTTTACTTGAGATCTTGCTACCAGGCAAACAAAAAACATAGCAAGCAAAGTGCTGCCTTATTTTCCGTCGCCAATTCGATTCATCCCCTCTAACGTTGCGAAACCGATGTGATACTGCTCTTCTCTGTTCATCGTTGTAGTAGATTTGCTTGGTAATTGTTGTTGTAAATGTATTTTAGTTCAGCTACAAATCTACATATACATTGACAGAAAAACAGTAAATATCCTTTATGATTTCTTTATGAAGGAACGATTTGTCAGCAGATAAACTTATTGATGGTTGCTTGCTGCCATAGTAGAATTAGACTAGGTAGTGTTAGGGCTGAATGTGTTCTCTTTCTAAGTGACCATAACTGTCAAACTCATACGTTTTGATATATTTGCCAATTCGTTTTGATATATTTGCCAACCTCGTTTTGACAGTTTCTGTGACCGGCTCTCCGCCCTTACACTACCTTGTTTAATTTTGCTTGCTGCATTTGCTGAGCGACTGGTAGCCAATATCCAAGAGCATGTATTTGAGTTTCATGACCAACATAAAAACATTTGTAGTTTTATAAATGTCGCCAGCATATTCTCTGACTGGGACCTTGGTATAATAAGTAATAGGAGCGACATTTCGTGTTTCGACCATCGAATTTCAAGCAAAAGAAAATAAAATCGAGAACGTGTGTCACACACATTGACCGCATTCAGAGGAGTCATCTGCTGTGAATGGATCATTTAATTGCAAAGATTTCTCACTCAAATTTTAAAAAAAAACAGTTGCCAACTATTGACTCCGCTGAAAGCTGCCAATGTGTGTGACACACGCACTTTATATTGTTTTCTTTTGTTTGAAATTGCAGCTCGTGAGAAAATAAGTAGTTGTCAAGGCTACCTAATAATAATTTTATCATGAGTGGGACTGCATCGTCCAAAATTTGTTGTTTCTTATTTCAGCTACCATAAGCCTATAGTATCTTTTTTAAAAATATAATGCAATGATAAATGACGCAAACAGTGAAAATAATGTAAATGCAATTCAATGATATGTATGTAAGTACAAATTTTATGTATGTGTAAATTATTATGTATTTTAAGGGAGGGTTCTCCTGGATTTTTTTGGATTTGGCCGAAAAACAAGCAAAATTTGAGAATGGTTTGTGGGAAAATGAAAAGACATACGAACTTATGCTTTTGAACTTTGATTCGTGGTTTATTGACGAGTAAAAAAAAAAAAGATATTTGAAAAATTCAAAATGGCGGCTTGAAAATGGCGGATCTCGTCGACCTCTGCGCGCAAAACATCGACCTCCCGCGGACAGTGTGGGGCCTCAGGTAGTGAACTGAAATGAGAAATGTATAAAATTTATTAAAATTGATAACATTTCATATGCCTGGAACCTAACTTCAATTAAGTTTGGTAAAAAAAACCAATTTTATGGACTTTTAAAAAAAAATTGAAATTTTTTGCTTTTTTTTTACTTAGATCTCGTTTAAAAATTATAAATAAACAATTTTTTATGCCAATGTTAGGTTCCAGGCGTACAAAAAAGTATATACTTTCAAACATTCTTTGAATGAAGGAAATCGGATCAATAGAACAAGCCCTGTGCTGTCCGTTAGATTAGAAAACATGGTTCCGAGAAAAACGCGTTTAAAGTTTTTAGAAAGTTGGTACGCGCGCGTGACATGGGTACGTTTGACACGCTCTAGCTCGAGAAATACGCGTCGTATTGAAATATCCCTTGGCACAAACATTCTACATATATGTAACTTTCATTTTATGTAAAAAAAAAATCAATCGATTTTTTCAAAAAAATCCAGGAGAACCTTTCCTTAAGTGTATATTAATTATTTCAATAAGTTTAATTTATATTTTTGTTTATGTTTTACTACGTCGTTTATATTAAATCCCATAATTTAAAATATAATGAAGTGATAAAAGATGAAAATAATGTACATTTATGATGAACCAGATGTAAGGATGAACCGAATCGGGGGCAGAAAATAAACTGCACTCTGCTTGCTATGTTTTCTGTTTTCCTTGTAGCAAGATCTCAAACGCATGCATCAAAAGAGACTTCAAGACCCATCAAACAAAATATCATATGTAAAAAAAAGTAAATTTATTTTATTTTAGCTACAGCTCTACATATATGTACATTGAAAGAAAAAATTAAATATCCTTTTTGAGGGTTACTTTTCATTCAATAGTGCTCCCAGTATTTTATTTTTATATCAACAATATTCAATTTAAATGTAATAATATAGTTTGGTGTAATTATAAAATAAAAATGCTATCTGAATAAAAAATATTTTGAAAGAAATAATCAAAGGATGAGGGGGTGAAAATACAAATTTTTTCCGATTAGCATGAAAATTCTTATATAGCAGAAAGGCGGTCTGTGGCAGGACGAAGTCTTCCAGGGAATACTAATATTTTATATATAGGTTTTCGCTTCGGTCGGCAGTCCCCTCACTGCTATACTTTTTTTTTTAGTAGAAGAACTTAAGACCGATTTCTTAATCCAAATAAAGAATGGCAAAATACTTATTTTGGTTTTGAAAACTACAACACTGCAAAGCCTACTTAAAGCTCAAGCCTTTTCAAGTACTTGAATTCAAGTATGTTTCCAAACTTGAAGAAGCAAGCTTTTGCCAGCTTGAAAAAATACCAAACAGTCATAAGTCATATCCCTGCTTTCTCGTGGCTTGTTGTGACTTACTTTGTTGGGCAGAAAGTTGAAAAGTTTGAAACAATCGCCAAAAGCTTGTAAGCTCACAAGTATCCAATTAATTGAATTTAAAGCAAGTATCCAAAAAATTCAATGAGATTGCGCAGGAAAGCTTAAGCGTATTTGGACTTTTTAAGGTTCTCTGGACTCCATGATTGGAAGTTTTGGGGGTAGATTATTTCAGATCTGATGTCAAAATTTTAAATTCAAGATGGCGGATAGAGTTGCCACCTTGATATTTTTGTATTTTTGCGAATTATTGTAATTTTGAAATTCTGACAACGGATTTGATTTCGAATCTAATGTCACACAGTTTTAAAATTTATGATGGGGGTTAGGGTTGCAACCATAATTTTTGGGTATTTAAGTTTAATATTGTGGTAATTCAACTTTAGATTTAGAAAAGAATTAGATCAAAAAAAATTAAGTGTTATACCAACCCCCCCCCTTTCCCATATTAACTTTGTCTGTTAAGGGCAGGTTCTCATCTAGAGGTACATAAACACGGTGATCAGAGCTGGGTGAAACCAAAAAGTACTCATTACAATTCAATTTCAAATCCTTCACAGAGCCAAAAACCACCACATAAAATCAATAAGATTACCTAATTGAACTATTTTATTAGGTTTTCTTATTAATACTTCCAAATTATAAGAATTTAACATAGAAAAATCTTTTTAATTCCATAGAGAAAATCTAATTAAAAATTTACAACTACTATCAAACTTTTTTTAATAAGATTTCTTATTAAATGAATGAAATGATGTGGTAATATTATTAATACTTTACTTTAATAAGAAAATCTTTTTTTCACTCCAAAGTTTAAGAGACCACCTTAAATTAATGAGAAAATCTTTTTGATCTGCTTTTATAAGATTTTCTTATTAAACACCCTTTTTAGAAGGTAATAACGGTTAAAATGCTACTTATTCTTTGCTTTCAGTCGTAATTGTGAAGTGAATTCATGAAGTTTATGTGCGTTTTATGGGTTTGATTTATTTAAAGTAAAATAAAGATATGTGATAATGGATAATGATACTTATGTTCCCGAACTTATTTTCGACTAGGCTGAAATTCTGGAAACTCAAGCCATATTTCAGTCGTGGGGCTTGAGTGACTCAATTTCGAGTAATTAATTGTAATAATCAACCAAAATGTCTTTTTATTTAATATTACAGGCAATTAAAAATATATTTCTAGGTAAAAGGTTTATAAGATACCATTTTGATTTAAAAATAATTCCTTATTAAAATTTAAAAATAAATCCTATTAAATCAATAAGATGTCCTTATTAAATTTCAAAAATAAATCTCATTAAATCTATAAGGTTTCTTCTTAAAAACCAAGAAGTTTTGATAAGATTTTCTTATTGTTTTTAAAAGTGTTCTGATAAAAAACAATAAGATTATTCGTAAAATTGTGTGGTTTGCCTAATAGTTTTAAAAAGATTTTAATTGTTTTAATAAAGCTCATTGTTTTAATAAGATTTCCTCTATGATTTTAATAAGACAATCTTCTTGGATGAAAGCCATAGAGAAATTTTATTGATTTTCTTCAATTGTATTAGGTTGTTTTGGCTCTGTGTTGGAATTAGGAATTGGTAATTGGACATCTCGATTTCTCAAGAATGGAATTGAAAAAAAATCGTCAATTCCATTACAGGAATTGTAATTGGTAAGTGAACTCCTCAATTCCTCGGAATAGAATTGAAAAAAATTGTCAATTCCATTACAGGAATGACCACTTCAATTCCTCAGGAATGCAATTGATAAAAAATTGTAAATTTTATTACGGGAATTGTAATTGGTAATTGAACGTCCCAATTCCTTAGGAATAGAATTGGAAAGCATCGCTTTAATAGTCAGGGGTTTTAAATTAAGAAATTGGTATCTTCGACAATACATTTATTTGTAAATATTTCATTAACCAACTAACAGTGGGAGTCAAATAAAGTTTTCAAAATACATAATGATGTAGTTTTGAGTTAATGAAAAAGTAATTGAAATTTTAACTTCAAATTACAATGTCTGTTATAGAATTGATGATCTTTTCCAATTCCATTAATGAGGAATTGAAGTGTTCAATTACCAATTACAATTCCTGTAATGGAATTGACAATTTTGTTTTAATTCCATTCTAAGGAATTGAGGTGTTCGATTACCAATTACAATTCCTGTAATGGAATTGACGATGTTTTTTCAATTCCATTCCTGAGGAAATGAATTGTTCAATTACCAATTAGAATTCCTGTAATGGAATTGACCATTTTTTTCAATTACATTCCTGAGGAAACTTAAGACCAATTACCAATTCCTTATACCAAGGATTTGGAATTGAATTGTAATGAGTACTTTTTGATTTGACCCAGCTCTGATCACTGTGTTTATCTACCTCTAGATGAGAACCTGCTCTTAACAGACAAAGTCAATATGGGGGATTGGGGGGGGGGGGGTGTTGGTATCACACTAAATTTTTTTGGTATAATTTGATTCTAAATCTAAAGTTGAATTACGACAACATTAAACTTAAATATATAAAGACTAAGAAGAACGACCGAACGAGAAAATACTAGGAAATATTCTTTTTCTTTCCTTTCCTTTCCTATTCCTGTGAGAAAGGTCAATCAGAACAAACCTTAAACAAATAAGGGAAAACACAAAATGCTAGTGAACACAACTAGACGATGGCAGTCAACAATTTTCAGTAGCACAGAATGTTTTAAAATCATACAAGCTATAAGGAGCAAAACATAAAATCAAATACAAAATAGACGCCGTTTAAAATTTCGTTAGTCCTAAGCGTGTGTAAAGGTACATTAAAGGACATACATCATTGTTGAGCACTTAATTTTCCACAGTCCAATAAGGCTAAGTGCCAACAATTTCTAATTCAATTCTGATTTCTAATTATTTTCTCAGAAGGGTCAGGAGTTTTTTACCTGTCCCATGGTCTGTAGTAGCTGACAACTAAATGAAAATTGATATGTTTTTGTAGACAAAAGTAAAAAAAATTCCAATTTTTCAACAATCGAAGGACGTCGACGACATGCAGGACAAAAAATCAAAATAAAAGCAAAAAAAAAATATAACGAAACTGTTGATTAAATATTCAAGTACAAGAAGATGTTGTGAAAAGGCGCGTATCCGATAACATTGACTCCCATCACAAGTTGTTGACATTGCGTTAAGAATCTGATACAACTAATTTAGGAATAACAAATAACAGAACAACAACAACAACAAATAATGCTTGATATGAAAACAAGTTGTGGGGTCCAGCAGCCGTGATGCACAGAACCATGCAATGCAAAGCGATTTCGCAGGAATTTTAGATTTTTATTTTGGACAATTGTGAGATGATCGCGGCACTTGGTTGACACTTATTTTAATAAACGTTTTGATAACTTTTTAGCTCTTAAATACGCAACATGGTTTTTGAGTAATTCTTGTGACAAAAAAAAATGGCACAAGCTGTCCACCAAAACTAAGCAATACCCAAGCAATGGCCACACAAAGTGCTGATGTGATCTTTTAAGGATTCCAAATATAAGAAAAAAACTCAACATTTAATAATTTATGCAACATCTGTCTATATCTTATGACTGAAAACTGATGAATTCAAGGTGCTAAAAACGAAAGGTTAAAAAATCGGAAGTAAAAAAGTGATCTTTGACTGTTTTTTTTTTTCCGTCCATAGCCCAAGAAAGCTGTCCGATCACACGAACATACATACATACATACTATAGTTGGGCAAGTTAATGCATACACCTTAACGTCTGGTCATAGTGATTAGCTACTCGGATAGCTTTCTTCCATATGTGGAAGTAGCAAACGTTGAACGCCAGCGCGCGTCAAGCTGCTAAGTTTTACTCACAATGGTCGAGACGTGCGCGCGTGTGGCCAAGAATGTAATGAAGCGTTAATAATTACATGAGCCACAAGGTGTTTACGTTTGGAAGCCTCGCAAATTGCTAGCATTTAGCGACCGTGTCATGAGCAAAAAAGTGACCATTTTTGTTATAGGTATTTTTTTTCTGTTAACCTCTAAGAATTGCCGATAATTCTTAATTGAGAAAGCAAGAAAGAAGGCACTTTGGCTTTCCCGCTCTTGATTTATTGTCTCTTTCTCCTTCTTAAGTCCAATTATTTTTTTTTAATTTCCAAATTACTATCTTTACCCGCGTTAGGAATGAGAATCCACAAGCGATTAATTAAGAGCTGTTGGTATGTTAACATTTTTTTTAAGGTCAAGTTGTATGTAAAACCACTGCATAATCAATCCTTAACGCCCCCGCATGAATATTAATGAAATATCGAAACAAAATCACTTCTCAAAATATCCTTGCACATCCTTAAACCATGCATGTTTCTAAGTATGAGTTACTGTCTGCTTGTCTGTCTCCTTGTCTAACCCTTCAAAAGATTGATTATCGTCTTTTTTAGTTGAACAAACAAAAAAGGGGTAGATGGTTCGGACAT